>JAQFXU010004548.1:0-13290 GCA_034693705.1 Spatulosminthurus flaviceps | reverse complement strand
CAGGAGCTTCAAAGAAAGATTGTTCGACATTGAAATACATTGGGAGCAATTGCACTTAGAGCCCGTTCATAGCCCCTATGGTAAACACACGGAGGCGAAAA
Source organism: Spatulosminthurus flaviceps (assembly GCA_034693705.1). Lineage (NCBI taxonomy): Eukaryota > Metazoa > Arthropoda > Collembola > Symphypleona > Sminthuridae > Spatulosminthurus > Spatulosminthurus flaviceps. The sequence continues at coordinate 13,189 of JAQFXU010004548.1, read as the reverse complement.
TTTTCAAAAACGATGTAGATGGTAATTATGCTGTAAAAAATAATTTTCCGTATTTTTAATAATGCACTTCGAATTTGGTAAAAAATGAACTGAACCACAAGGGGAAAAAAGCTTATCGTGCAATGGGAATTTAAGTCGTCCTAATTTTTTGGTGGCAATTTTGGCCCCATTTACGGCAAATTTTGCTCTGCGGCAATTTTTACTCCACCAGGCTATTTTTGCCCCCGGTTAGTCTACTTTAATTTTAGCTAATCCATAAAAAATTCGGATAGGATCGGATAATATCTTATTCGATCTAAAACAATAAAATTATTATCCTATATATTTTGTCTGCAGAAAAGTTACCGATAGGATAACACAATTATTATTAATTGTAAGCTGAAAATTACACCTGTTTTTCTATGGATAATATTTTTGGGTAATTGCATAGCCACGGTAGGACACTTTCGACTTACATGGTCCAATGACTGGAAATCCGATCCATATACTAGGCAATAAAAGTTTCAAAAACAATTTCAAAAACAGCTGGAAAAAATTGGAAAAATAAAGTTGAGGTTGAGCCAGAAACAAAGAGGTTTCCTTGTCCTGGCTTGGCCTTGGAGGTAAGCTCAAAAAGTAATGATCTTTTTTTATTGCAACTTTCAACTTTTCGTGCGTCTGTCCAAACCCAAACCCATACATTCGCAAGGAACGAAAGGACTGACTAAAAACGGAGTGAGTGAGAGTGAGGCTGAAGTTTTACGACGAGGATTAGGATTAGGTTTAGATTGATTTCAGGTTAGAAAAAGAAGTACATATAAAAAAGCTGAGACTTGAGACGCTTATGCCGTAATTTTTCAAGTAAATAAGTTTTAGTTTTTCGCTCTGGGTTGCGTATAGCATGAGAATCGAAGTGCTTGCCGTCGTGTTAAGCGACGTAGCATTTTTAAATAAAATTGATTTAAGCTGGTAATATTAACCGCGTGCACTGACATAGATTCGGAAAATTGATGAACTCATACCTTTTTGCAAATTATGCAATATTAAAAGATTTCTAAGGAAATTAGCATGAGCCATTGTCTGCAAGAAAATTTAACTTAGGCTCTTGAATCTCCCATTGTTATCATCGGAGAATCTCATTATTTCTTCCTTAGAATTTTCATTCTTGACTAATCAGAATTGTTGTAGCTTTCAAGTTTTAGTGGGATAAACAGAGAAATTAAATTTTAGTCATGGACTATGACTACGTCCGGAGGCGGGTGCCCCAGGACGAGGAAAATCTGATGCTTATTAGTAGCAACCCAGGTAAGTTATTTGAGCGGGCTTTAGTTGGGTCAAGTTTATATATATTTTATTTAATATAAGTAATGCAGTAATAATGTAATAAGTAATTTGCTGTTAAATTGCTGTTAAATAATTATGTGGCAAGAGAATTCTGCCAAGTTCACAGGTGGATATTCAAGGCATAAACAAATCATTTCGGCAAAATATTTTATGCTATTAAAACTTTAAGTTTTAATTTTTTTGCATATGCCGTGGCATAAAAATTGTATGTCAGAGAAGCAGGTAAAGATTCCTAGCAAAATTTTTGACCAAGGAAATAGCTTGTAAGTTAATTATTATTTCGTATGTGGTAATGGTAAATACACAAGTTAGAGTTCAGTATCTGACTTGGAACCAAATTGTGACGATCTAAAGTAAGAGTTTATTTATAGAAATTACTTATTTGAGTTTACTTACTTGAGTTTCTTTGAGTGCTTTTGAAACTTTGTAAGATTTTTAGTTTTTTAGTGAACCCTTTAAGCAGTGTGAATATTTAATATTGTATTGTTATTGTGAAACTACACCTAGCATCCGACAGATACCCAAGATACCCTCAAGATGGTTACCAACGTGCATCAAACTTACCAGCAACAGACTCGAGGATCAACCGAAATGCTCCTCCCGCACCGATTATTTCATCCCAATCTAGGACAGACCACAGAGGTTATGACCAGTTGCCCCCATCCCAGCGATACGGTACTGAGGGCTCGAGTAGCAACAGTAATCAGGTTTATGACCCTGCGCACCCGCTGGATATACAACCTGTTCCTCCTCCGTTATTCAAGTCCCAAAGACAGGTGCCTCTAACAAGAGATGACCTCACACCTGAATCCCAAAGTAATTTGGAGCGACCTCCCAGATTTAATCCGTATGCAGGAGAATTAAAATCAAACCGTAGGATTGACTGGCAGTTACGGGAGGAAATGAGCTTGCCAGACTATTTCGTGGATACAAGTTTGGAGACAAGACGAGAGATTAGGGCCTCGTGTAATGATGGAAAAGGCCAGACTGTTTCACAGGAAGTTTTTACGAGACGACTGAGTACTAATCCAAGTTTGGATTCATGGAGGGGCCATTCGGAAAATATTTCTCAACAGGAGAAGCGATTTGACAGTAGGGATGATGCGCTGGATAGGTTTCTGGAATCAAATCAAAGCAAGCAAAGACCACCGGTGTGGGAACCTTCGGAGTTCGTGCGTCCATTTAGAACTTCGGGTGATACGTTTGATGTTAGCAGAGGCAGGGATCGAGGATCCGAAAGTTACTACAGTGGTAGGTTAGCTGTAGCTCCTACTGAGAATTTTGGAGAAACTTATACAAAGCAAGCGAGAGCAGCTGAGTTGATAGAAGAACTTTCTCAGGCTAAAGAAATAGGTATGAAAGTCTTCCAGGAGGAGTTATTTACATCCTCCAATTTGATTTTAAAATAAATTATAAATTTAGACTGGCAGCTGCCAACTTCGAGGAAATCGTCCGATGACTTGAAGGAAGTCTACAATCAAGCTGCAAGCTATACCTCAAATTTGCATCAAAGTTTGGGTGGGAGTAATAATGTTGCCGAACAATCTGGAAGTGTGACAACCTTTCGGAGGAAAGTTACCCATGTGGATGGTCAAATTGGATTTGCTGGCACTGATCTATTTTTCCAACTAAGGTTTTGGAACAATTAATTTGTGTTTCTTTACCTTAAGAGTTTAGGTAATGCGTAAGCAGTTGTTATGTAATTAAATGTTCCAAAACTTGCAGCAAAGTAGTTGGTCCTGTGAAGCCGCAGTTAGGAAATTGGGTAATCGCCAAGGCAGAGAAGGTTCAGTCCATGCCTTTCGATTGGAACGCATTAACTGTAGAGGTGGAACCAGTTCCTATAGAAAACTCAGACTTACGAACTAGACACTATCAGTCTGGGGATCAAATCCCCTTGATACTACCCTCTGCTCAAAACACTTTCACAGTGGAAGGAACAGGTAATAGGCCTCTGAAGTCTATATTAAAAAATAAACCTCCCCCGCCACCTCAAATTTCTGCTCCAAGGATTGCTCCCCCGCTCCAAAGAGAACTGCGTCCAGATTTAGGTCCAAGATCGTTGTGGAACAGAAGTCCCAGTCCAGAATCTCCGCTAATTGTCTTCGAGAATATAATTCCAGAAAGGCGAAGGAAGGTTTCACCAGGAAGGAAGTCAAAGGATAGAGATTCAGTTGAGAGAGAACGGAAAAGGTCAAGGCACGAGTCCAAGAGTCCAAGGAGATCTCCAAGGCCTTCGGCCAGAAGTCCAAGAAGGGTCTCGAAACGTAGTTCGAGAAGTTCTAGCCCTAGAAGATCTCCTCGGCTTTTGTCAAGAAGTCCAAGGAGATCTCCACAGCATCTTTCTAGAAGTCCAAGGAGATCTCCGCAACGTCTATCTAGAAGCCCAAGGAGATCTCCGCGACGTTTTTCTAGGAGTCCACGGAGGTCTTCGCGGCGAATATCCAAAAGTCCAAGGAGGTCTCCAAGACGTCGATCCAGAAGTTTCAGTAGGTCTCCGGTACGTATTTCCAGAAGTCCAAGAAGATCTCCGCGACGCCTTTCAAGCAGTCCACGGAGGTCTCCACGGCGAATATCCAGAAGTCCAAGGAGATCTCCAAGGCGTCGATCCAGAAGTTTCAGTATGTCTCCGAGGCGTATTTCCAGAAGTCCGATAAGGTCTGCGAAGAAAGAAAGTCCCGTATCTGCAAAGAAGAAGCGCAAGAATGATAAAGCTCAGCCCATTTCATTGCCACAACCGGAGCCTAAAAAACCTGTTCCAGTTAGTTTTACATGGGTAAAATCGGCGAAGGACCCTACACAACCCCAAGCCAAAAACGTTCCACCAACAAAAAAGAAGCACAAACCAGTGGAGCAACTTCCAGCCTACCGACTGGTTGAAAATGCCATGGAAGACATTAAGAAACAGAAGGAAGCCTCTACTGCCGCCGCTTTAAAGAAAACGGCCGAAACTATTAAATCAGTCAAGGAGAACTTACTACAGGCCAAAAAATCCCAAGGAAGCAAAGACACGGTAGCATCAAATTTAACTAAAATACCTTTGCTGTCCATACCGAACCAACCAGCCTTCCAACCTAACCAGCCGACCTTCCAACCTAACCAATCCACCTTTCAGCCTAGCCCTAATTATCCGCCTACTTTTCCCCAACCTCAGGGTTACTTTCCAGGGCCTTCTTACCCCCCAGCCCCGTTTCCATCTCAGCCCTTCATTCTCAACCCACAGTTCCAACACAGTGGTTATCCTGATCAGTACCAAACACAACCTCAGCCTCACATGTATGGGGACTTTGCCACAGGTCAAATGTCGTACCAACAACAACAGGTACCATTTCATCCGCAGCAACAAGTACCGCATCATCAGCAACAACAAGTACTGCATCATCAGCAACAGCAAGTACCGCGTCATCAGCAACAACAAGCATCGCGTCATCAGCAGCAGAAACATCAGCCATCGCAACCTGCTGCTTTAATGAGCATACATCCACCGGGTGAAAATCCCCCCTCTCAAATAAAAAGGACTACCTTCGGATTGAATGCTGACAAGTCTCAAAGCAAGGGTGAGCATTCTGGGAAGAAAAACAACGTAGTAGTAGAAAGAGGGCCTGTAATGGTGAAAAATCCATTCCACAAAGGCTCGCCGCAGGAACCACTTCCACCAGGAGTAGATAGTAATGATGACAATAAAAGCATGAAGTCGACAGCAGGCGAGAAACTTACTCCAAAGGAACAGAATAATCCTGGGAGAGGCAAGAAATTCCCTTCTACCAATGGTAACTGATAACTGCTTCAAAATTTTAAGTATCAGTACGTTAAAAAATATATGCCAAGATAGAAAATTTAAATTTATTTACATTGTTGTCAATCTTCAGATGATCCTCCACCTCCAGGAACAACTCAAGAGCCAGAGCAAATCCATTTAGATGATCTAAGCGACGATGAAATCTGCACAATTTATGTGAAACCAGCCTCAGCTTTATTTGAAGATGTTTCAGAGTCAGAATCAATTCCTACATCTGTTTCAGCTGCATCCAACAAGAAAGCTTCATCAGTGGCGGAGAAGAGCCCCATTTCAATTGCTCCAGAAGCTCTTGAGCCCATCAGTGATGTTAATACTGACGTAGAGATTATGGACTCAAAGGAAGCGATACAGTTAGGTTGTCGGCCTGACAAAGCCTCTCAGGCTCGCCGGTGGATGATATGTATCCGTTGTGCAAAGAGGGGGCATCTAATAGAAATGTGCGATAAAGAAAGAATGCCTCGCGCCTTGCCTTTTGAAATTTCTATGGCCAAAGCCCTGTTGAAAGATAGTAGAAAACAACAAACGGGAAGTTCAACGCCTTCCGCTACTGTTGAAAAAGAGTCAGCCTCCAAAACTGAAGATAGTAGTAAGAATCGAGAAACTTCGAATTCCTCGTCTAGGAGGACAAGTCCAAAAAAGGCAGTGACAGACAAAATTGCGGTTTGGGAAGAGGAAAGGCAACGACTGAAACAAAATTCGGGTGACACTGAATCTTCTGAAAAAAATCCATCATCAACAAGCCCTCCAGCATATTCTGCGGATAAAGTTACCGACAGTGAAGATTCTGGCAAAAAATCTGTACCGGGATCAGGAGATAAAGGACACCCAGCGAAAAAGGCAGATTCCGCCAATACGGTTGCTCTAAAGGATAATAAGGTTGTAGCTAAATCGAAACCGGTTGGGGAAGCTCTCTCAAGTAAGGATTCAAAGGAGAAGTCTCCTTCCGGTAAGACCTCAAGCAAGCAAGTTCTCCCAAAGAAATCAGCTCAAGCGAGACAGAAAGTACAGCCAAAGAAGACTAATCTTCCCGCGGCCAAAACTCAAGACCAAGGTTCTAAAAGTAATCCTGGAGGTAAGTATTTAAAATTATTTTTGAATCTGCAAGAATTTGTGGTAAGTTTTATAATGTTAAGGGGGAATATTTAGCTGCATAAAAAGCGCTGTCAGTGAGTTGTAAACTGTGCAAATTATATGAAGGTAACAAACCAGCAGTCAGTAAGGCGGCTTCAAAAAGTATTGCAAAGCTTAGTTCAAAGTTGACTCAAAGGAGAAAGGAGTTGCTGGCACAGCGAGAACAGCTGGATAAGCCAAAAGTTAAAGGAAAAGCGAAAGATTCTAGTCATGGAGCTAGAAGTAATGACAGACATTCCACTTCCCGTGGCCGAGATAGTGGGGATGACGTGGTTCGAATCAGTCGTCGGCGGTCATTGTCTCCTCGGGATCGGGAACCTCCCAGGGTTGTGTCCCCTCGTGACTGGGAACCTCCTAGGGTTGTGTCCCCTCGTGACTGGGAACCTCCAAGGGTAATGTCCCCACGTGATCGTGATTACCCTCGGCCCGTGTCGCACCAAGTCTTTAATGACCCGATGAGAGCCGTTCAAGTTAAGCAGTTAGAGCTGAAAAGCTTGGAACTCCGTGACTTAGAATTACAACAGCAAATGAAGTTACTGATGGCAGAACAACAGCGGATGGATATAAGCCGGCACCCTCATGGGGAGACCCAGAGGTAAGACATTTTTAGCGTATTTGTTCTCACAATCATAGTACAGAAATCATTGAAGGAATTGCCTCTCTATTTAATCATGTTGCTCAGGTGAAATGACTACGCAAGATGCAGGACAGATTGTTTGCCTTCGAAAACTCCATGTTAGATTATACTTTCTCACTTCTTTATTCACTTTTATATTTTTCTAGACCTCATGACCACAACTTCGACCGTGGGGCATATCCCTCGTCATCTCGTATGAATCACTTCTGTTACGTTTGTTTAGGTACCGACCATAGGGCTCGAGACTGTCTGGAGTCCTGTCCATCCTGGGTACGTAATAAAGTTAGAGTTCCAGAAGGTTTCGTTATTGAGAAGTCTCGTGGACTTCTAGAACCCTTTTGTTTATCCTGTGGCAAGGTTGGTCATTTTACCAGACAGTGTAGATTTCGAAATAATTTTGGTGAATATTCTGATGATGATTAAATATCCTTATAATATTGTAATTCGTATTATGTGTTCATCTCAATAGTTCATATAAAAAGTATAAAAACTCGGTGTTTACATATATATTGTTAGCTTATTCTTCCAGTCTCTGTCTGTTTATGTTACTGCAAATTAATGACATAACAATAAAATTTCATCTTTTTAATTAAAAAAATATTTTGTCAAAAGTGACTTCTTTTGTAAAAAATTATAATGTACATCTTTTAAAGAAATACAAATGCCATCTAAACGAAACGAAAGTTGCATTGTTACTATTGTTACATTATTATGAATAATAGTTTTCACTGTTTTCAGTATAATGCATTGTTATATTATTAATATTATTGTTATTCGCCACAGTCACTCATTGCATTGCATTGCAGCAAACTCTTGCCGTGGATGTGGATTAATAAGACAATAAGACGTAATACGTAATAATAATGTTGTTAATAATTAATAACAACTTGTTAGGTGGGAACGAAAAATATGCAATTAAATATTTGGGAGAAGTTGTACTTGCCCATGAATGATGCTTTGATTTACTAATTATAATTCAATTAAAGTTAAAGTTCCTTACTTACAGAAGGTACTTAGCGTTATGAACAGATTGAAGGTTTCAGCTGTCAGTGACGCTAAAAGCTCCCAGTGAGCTGTGAGTATTTACCTCATTCCGTAAAGTTTCGATACTGTTTGTTTCTTTTGTATTGTCATTGTTGAAAAATATCCCACATGCTCAATGAACATAATATATTAATATGTGTAAAAAATATAAATAAATACATCCGAAGCTCCCGGTGAGTGCAGTAAGTACGCATTTCGAAAATTTAATAGGATACAGAAACTGTGGAAAATTGTCCATGCACGCATTTTAACCCAATAGGTGTACAACGAAAACAATATATTTTAATGTGGGCTCTCAGCTCAGTCTGTTCCAAAGTACCGCTGGCCAAAATGATTTGGAGCAACAGGGTGAACTTCAGAAGTAAGAATCGTCATTCCAGGGAAGGCATGAAGTACACTTTTAACCGCATAAGGGGTACAGAATAAATTCGCCAGGAAGATATTCTCCTCTCGAACTAAATGTTCTCGCAGAACATTGACTGCTTTTATGACTGTGTTGCCGGAAGACATGATGGGATACATAAGTATTACTTTACGATCTGCAATGTCTTCTGGGAAACGGGCATACACTACGTGGGCCTCATGGGTGTCCAAATCACTCTCTACTAGGATTTTCCCGATGCGGATTGAGCGACAACAGTCACGGAGTCCTAGAGATATTAATAATTTCATGATTTGACGCAAGAGATGTGCACAAAACATGACATAGTAATAAAATTTAGTCACCCCAGCATGATTTTTTTTCAATAAATACTAGGTTTATAATTTACCTTGCTCCATTGCTTCACCACTTCGTACAATACTCACTCCGCAATTGCCCTTTTCGTAACGTAAACCTTCGTAGTTGCTTCCGGTTGGAGTAGTGATTGTCACCGGCTTGAATGGTAGCTGATTCAAACTCTCTTCAATGACCAGTCTAATCTAAAAAATTCAAAATTCAAAATCTACCCCACCAAGGAAACATCTTTTTATAAATCTTTTAAGGCAGTATCCTAATGTTACAGAAATAGTAGGGCAAGAGTTTCAATTAAGTTTATGGCTTTCCCTAATATGCTTATTTTCAACAATCAAACGCTTACAAGTCGATCCGCATAGAATTTGAAGTCACTTCTACTCGTGTTCCTGGAAATTCAATGTTAAAAATTACTGTGATAGAAACCAACTCCTTCAATACAAATTCAAGTAAGGAAACAATTAACAATAATAATGATATTTCCAAGGACCAACTTATCACGTATAATTGTCTGTAGCTCTAAAATCTGATCACTCTTCGGCAAGAGGCGGAAGGAGCCTCCAAACTCATTCGGACGAGGAACGTAAGTGGGCACAAGTTGACCCGGAATCGGCGATGGAGGCGGTGGAGTAATCAGATCATTCCTAATATCCGTCACAACTGCACCAGGTGGGTTGTTGGAGACGGTAGCTACATTGTTTGCCGAGTTATCGGGCAACTTGGTTCCCATGCTTGAATTTTCACTACTTCCCTCCAGTCTCCTGTTCAACTGTGAGAAACATACCGACAAAATAAAGAGCACTACTAAAAATGAAACACAAACACTAAAATAATCTACAAAAACAGAAAGACCACCTACAAAAACTAATAGATCAGCAAACATACAAATTCTTCTAACTCTAAACAATAAGTAACTTAAAAATAAAACTATTAAAAGTGGGATTCAAACAGACAATATCTATTAATGAAAATTTATCATCCTCGCATTTTTTGTTACAAGTACAATATTTATATTGCGTATTCTTCACCCCATTTTAAAAACCTGCAAACTATAATAATTGAAGTGCTCACCTTCTTTTCTGTTTCCAAAAATCAAACCCTCAATTCTTGTTTAGTACTTAACTCTCAATGTCTTGCAAAGTGTCGTACTACATCTGATAAAAACAATCAATTTCGCCAGTGATAATAAATGTAATTATTTCTGGAGGATTCCCCTATGCTCTGCTCTGTCTCTCGACGTACTCTGCTGGCCAAGCTGATAATTAAATCACGCAAAAAGTTATCATAAATACTTACATACAAGGATAATATAAGGAACCAATAAGAATCTATTAAAACTAAAAATTATCAGGATCACGCATATCATATACATGCTTACTTCAGCTATGTCTTTCCTCTCGCTGACAAATTATCATTAATAATCATATTCCTTAAGCCAAGCATGAGTCAACACACTGGACCATTACCCTGAAATGTCTGTCCCATTCTCCTTCTTGCTGATTACAACTATTCAACCTATGAATAAAAACAAGAAAAAGTGTTATGTTAACTTCTGATAAAATGTGAGCCCATAGGTCAATTTTTAGGTTTCATCTTTCAAATGTTTATCTCATAAAAAATTCCTGCACAATTTCTTTGATTTACATGTATTTACAGACAATAATATAAATCGCCACATATAGATGTGTAAACTACATTGACACACACACTCACATTCACACACAAGTACTTATTCCTTTTCAACCCCAAAAATCTTATTTATGTATTTACAATATGCGAATGACAATTATAATTAATAAAAACCATCTTATTAGCTGTACTTACAACACATGAAGTTTTCAAAAATTTTAACCAATTTATGCGATTTTCTTATAATTGTGATGAAAATCACAGGATCATCTAAAAGTAGCTTCGGCTTCACAAAATTTAGGCAACGGTTTCTACAGAAAATCAAAGTATTATTTTTAACTTTTCCTTCCACTACAAACCGGTTCAAGAATAATTTAATGCATGAAACCAGTCTTATAAATTTTGAGTGTCTTGCTTAAAATGCAGACATCGAATAAGTATGTTTTACCTTTAAAGGGATTTTGCTAAAAAGTCGAGGTTTAAGATTTCATGGCTGAAAACTTCGAAAATTTTTCAAAGCAACGGCAAAAAAGGGCTACGAAACAAAATTTTTCAATAATAATAATTTGGTGATGAAAATTGTGGCCACATGCGAAAGGAGCGTTGGGTTTATGAAATGGGACATGGGACGGGAGCACACGGGCGACACGGGAGAAGCTCTGTTTGTTTGAAATCTCCCCTTCAATTTTGCAAGGATGAGAGGCCGAAGTTTTATTCCAAATCTCTTTGTTTTTATTTGCCCGCGTATAATTTATGCGTATTTTCGACATTTTGACAACGGTGTTGTCTTTTGGCATTTTAATCCAATCATTTGGGGTAATTTTTTAGCCCATTTTCTGGGACAAACGAAAAAAAAATTCCTTTAAAATCTGCATTGCGTTGCGTGTTGGGTTACCAAAGGCAGGATTAAATATTTGTAGGAACGAGTGTCTCTCTTTTTGCTGACCCTTTGCATTTGTTGTGGTTTGTGCAAAACTTGCATGTCATTTTTGTGTTGAGATTTGCCCGCAGAGTTCAATAAGTGTATGAACGTACAATATACATTTCATTATTTATTGTGCTTACTAACCCCTTGAAGCAAAATAATTACGGTGTCAAATATTTATTGCTTCTAGACAAAGTAGCTATTAAATTTTTAAGTGTTACACCGGTGGAATCGTGGAATTTTCTTGTTAATTCGTTTTAATTTTCGAGAAATGCATTTAAATAATTCCTATCTAAGTATATGTGTGTAATCTTTCGATGCAAATGTTGTGCGTTTTTTAAGTATATAAGTACACACCTTCCAAGGTACCGTTTGTTTTTTAGTTCCCCTTGAGTGTTAAATTTGTTCAAAATTTCTGAAGTAAAAAGGGGCACCATGCACATTCTTAAAACACAAATTGGTGAGATTGAATAATATGGGATATTATGGATTTAGCTCTAAAAATATTGTTCGTTTGAGAATTAAGTCGATGATTTTCTTTTGCTAAGATCCCGGTTTCTTATGACAGAATTTGAATGTATGTAGTAATTTTTATTTGCTCAATTTTAGGAAATATGCCTTTTATAAATCGATCGAGGTATTGGTGCGAAAAATGTTTGATTAAAAAAGGTCAACAAATCGGCTACAACAGGGTCGTCCTTCATATAGATGTTGATGCGTTTGAATCCCAGGTTTGGGTAAAGAAGGAGCATCCCCATCTTAATGGACTACCGGTCGTGGTTGTCAACCCTGATAACATGTAAGTCAACTAAAATGCATTTTTGAATGACGTTCATGGTACATATAGACAAATGCACCAACATTTTTCCTTTTAAAATCGTTGTTTTAACTGCGAGTAGAATTGGTTAAATTTGGTTCCATTAAAGAAAATACTAACCGGGGGTTGAATCTGTTCATTTCTCGATAACAGAGCATGTATGTTCAGATGCAGATATTTCGATTTTTTAAATACATTTTCCTAAAGCAATATATTTCAGCGTAAGTAGATGTATACCAGTAAGACTTATTCACATAATTTTGAGTTGAAGATTATCTAGATTTGAAGTAAATACTTCTACCGATTACCCAGACTGTTTTTGTATTTTCAGAATGCTTGCTGTCAATTACGAGGCTAAGGCGTTGGGAGTTGAGAGAGCTCCTGGTGTAAGAGCCGTAGAAATTGCCAAAGAAAAATTTCCGCAGTTGAATGTAATCGTGGCAGGTAAAGTATATGAAACAATTAATTCGTACTTTCATCTGTCTGTCGTCTGTCACAAGTCAGTCTAGTTGTGAATTCCAAGTTTTACGGCAGTAATTAAATGGGATCATCTGATTGTATGTATCCGAATATTTGAGTAATTTATTTTGGTGACTTTTTGGATTTTGGTTGTGTAACAAATTCGTTTGCACAAAGCCGGAATTCTGAACCACAGCTCCACACTATGGGACAGTGCATTGGCTTTGGCATTTTTCCGGGGTCCTCGTGCGAGAAAAATATGTCACTCCTGTGCTGTGGTTGAAACATCGATAACATATAGCATTAAAACAAATGGCTGTGTAGAGCTTGTATTTTTTAGAATCAATCCCGACTATGCCCGGGAATATTTATTTTTGGGTGTACTTGGGAAGTTTCTGGATCTGGAAAAAAAATAACACCAATCCTACATTCTTGCCCCTCGGACTGGGAAATTTTTCCCTTTGCAATTAAGTGGCCACTGGCAGTGGCCCTTCCTACATCTCAGCACTGCACTGGTACATTATTGTACATCCGAATAAATGAAAAATCCAGTTTTCCGGTTTTTTGGATTTGGGGGTGGAGGGAATGACAATTGGGATAGCTCTAGATTCCCTCTAAGACCTTGATTTCACTAGTGGACTTAGCCATGGTTAAGTTAACTATAGTTAGTTTAACCTTCCAAAAACTAGGGA
>JAQFXU010004547.1:0-13293 GCA_034693705.1 Spatulosminthurus flaviceps | reverse complement strand
TTAAGGGTGTAATCAATACCTTGCTTTTGAAGTGGTGGCGGATTTCCTGGTATTTGTAAAAAGAGTTTTCCCTGATTTTTCCTTAATTTGGGGAGAGCAATTAAGCCTTAACCTTGAAGTCATTCCGCATGTCAAGAGAATCTAATTAATTTCCTGTAAACGAAATTGCCATCACGTGGATCTCGTTTATTTATTTAACCTGAAACTCATGGTGGATGCTAGCCGGAGGGAATTGCCCCTTGACAAAACTACCTGTCTCGTTAACGCAATACCATTATACCATTTCATTACAAGATACGACATTTTCTTTGTATGGATTAAATGGGCAATTTTGAAATTCCTGATGATGCCACACAATGAAAACGATTTTGATTACCTCTTTTTATCTGACAGTGTACGGTAAAATAGTTGTACCCTTGCGTTGATGCTTACTATAATTTTCGTAACTGGTAAATACATATCAGAATGGCTAGTTAACCAGAACTATTTTTAACATTTATTGCCAACATAATTATCGTTTAACATTTAATACCTACCTCCTTCTATATGTGATGTGTACTAATGCAATAATGCAAAGCAAATTAGTTGTCCCCATGCCTTTGTCTGCGTACATAAATACGATTTCTAAGAAAACATCGAATCATTCATCGCGTGATGTTGTGAACGAACGCTCTCCATAGCTCCATGCAGCCAATGTCATGTGACACTCATTAATGCCCTGAGACTCTTACTTGAACAAAAACTTAAAACATGGTAATGTGGGAACGATTACTTAAGGTTGTACCACAAACCATACAGCATTATTGAGCTCCCTTTGATTTTACAAAATGAAAAACAATTTCACTAATTTTTAGAAAGTTTCAGAATGTTTCAGAAATCTCCAATCTCCGTCGAAATTCCAAACTTAACTTTCTCGAGTTTTCTATCAAAGACTTCATTTCGAAAATAAAAAGCCAAAATCTATATATGTTATTGCAACTTGATAGCTCTGAAGCCCCCGTACAAAAATTCCCCTGCCGCTGAAACAATAATCATTGCATTTAAATATTAGTAATAATTTTATTGCAAAATAAATTGCGAAGTCGTTTACATCTGGATTAGGATATCTCGATGGAACACATTTCCTGTCATCTTCTGGATTCCCTCTGTACTCTCTGTCACAGAAACGTAGCAGGTCCGGACCTCCGTTCGGAAAAAGCATTGACGGCAATGCATGCGGTGGAAATAGAAAGAGGACGTCGAGGACGAGACAGGCGGCACTTGGAGAATGAGACGGCCCAAGCACCAGCATATGCAATCACCTAACCCAGGCCTTTTTTATATAAGCTTTCAGAGCTACAAGTTGAGTTTCCATATGTAAGGTTACAGGATTAGTGGATTGTTTAGGCGGGAATTATTTGCCGCTCTTTCCATGAGTAACTTTTTCTTTTGTATTTTCTTTGTTATTTAACACAAATTTAGGGGGAAATACCGCGTGTTATTCAGCTACCGAAATAAAATGTGTGCGCCTAGGCCTAATGTGTATACATACAGGAATCGTACAAAAGAAAAAAGGAATGTTCTTTGTTTACAGTGCGATTTGTATCCAACAATCTTCATTTCAGTACCTAAACTTCATCATTCTATTCAGTTCAGTACGACTTTGACATTGCTGTCAGTGCTCGGGCTGGAATTTATAGGTGTGATTTTGAATTTTAACTCGGTGAAGAAATAAAGTTTTAAGTAGTTAAAACTTTAATTATTTATTTCATTTGTAAGGGTGTTGAAGTTTAGAAAACTTTAAACAGCAAATTGTGTTCGCTTAACTGAGATTTGGTGGAATTGAACTTGAGGTAATTATTGTTTGTTGGGAACTTGTGTTTAGCATTGATTTATTTAGCATTTAGAAGTAAATGGGGAAGTTGGCAAGTGGGCTGGTTGGATTATTATGCTTGAAATATTTTATTGGAAGGGATTAAATTGGAAGAGTTAGAAATTTAATTTGTTGATGATTGCAGAATGGCAGGGTTTGATCAATTAGGAGTGTACACGTCTCGAGGATTGGGTTTGGAAGGAGAAGATGGTGAGTCGGAGAATGGAGGAATGCATGCATTGGATGCCCAAGCTTCGAAGAAGCAGTTCAAGGAGTTTTTGAGGCAGTATCAAGAAGGAAATTTTTATTATAAATACAGGTGAGTTGGAATTTTAAATGCAGTGAATTTATAAATTAATGTGGGTACAAGGTGAGTGAAAGTTTTTTAAAGTGAGATGATTTGTTCTTATTAAAACTGGTACTTAATTTTCTAAATTTGTGATTTGTGATGTTGGTGATAATTATGAGGCAATTGAATTTTTAAATTTAGGGATGCTCTACGACGGAACTACAACGTGGGACAGTACTGGTTGGAAGTGAGTGTGGAGGACTTAGCTAGTTTTGATGAGGAGCTTGCAGATATTTTGGTCAAGAAACCGACGGAATATATTGCTCTTGTAAGCTAGAAATATTGAAATACATCAATGCATACAATTATGGCGGCGATTAGTTGTGTTTTGTATGCTAGTGGTACGAATAAATTTTGTAGCTGATATTTTAATTGTTACGGCAATATTTTGACGTAGTTTGAAGAAGCGTGTAAGGAGATAGTGGATGAAATAACGTCACCGAGACCACCGGGTGAAGAAGATATCCAAGACATTCAAGTTATGCTTACTTCTGAAGCAAATGCGTTTCCTCTTAGGGAGTTGAAGGTGAGTAGACTGATTTTCAATTTTTAGATCTATTTTTGTAAAGCGTAACGAAGACCTTTTTATTTTATTTTTAGTCTGAGAACGTTTCCAAAATAATAAAAGTTTCTGGCATTATTCTGTGTGCAAGTGGAATTCGGTCAAAAGCTACAAACATCTCTATCATGTGTCGTAGTTGCCGGCAAGTTGTTCCAAACATTCCAATTAGGGCTGGAATGGAGGGGTTTGCATTTCCTAGAAAGTGTGGTTCGTCGGTTCAGTAAGATGTTTGAGATAGAAGTTTTGCTTAGCATGATGCTCACTGCATCCTACTTATGCTTCCATTAAATAAGTTATGTGGTAAACGGCTTCGATTAAAATTTGTGTGATTTGCAGAGGTACCTTACTGGGAGACGCCAAATGCCCACTTGATCCTTATTTTATTATGCCTGATCGTTGTAAATGTGCGGATTTCCAAATTCTGAAAATGCAAGAAGCGCCGGAGTCCATTCCATCTGGAGAAATGCCTCGTCATATTCAGCTTTACTGTGACAGGTACAAAACCCTTGATTGTGGTTACTGAAAGCGAAGTAGATTTTACATCACAGATGGATTAATCTTTTTAGATTCCTTTGCGAGAAAGCTGTACCTGGCAACCGTGTTACAATTACTGGTGTATACTGCATCAAGAGGGCCACCGCACCCACAAAGGTAATTAAAAATGAAAATGCACATTTTATTAGTACATATATATATGTCTTTTTAACTGGTGGTAGAGAAACTTACGAGCGAGTTCAATGTTATATTAGAAAACGACGACCCAAAGCAAGTCGACAGTGGGTGTTCGCACTCCTTACGTGCGAGTTTTATCAATTCAACTAGAAATGGATGGCTCTGGACGATCCTCTCACGTTAGTTATACACCTGCAGAGGAAGAACAGTTCAGGAAATTAGCTGCGAAACCTGATTGTTGTGATATAATTTCTCGATCCATTGCACCCAGTATTTTCGGGGCACATGACATTAAAAAGGCTATTGCGTGCTTACTTTTTGCAGGTCAGTACCTACGTAATTAACCAACAAAGTTGTCACCAATTAATGCTAGTTTTTGTAAGTGCTTAGTGCACGAGCTTTCATTTTTGGAAGTAGGCACAGGTAAATATTTTGCTGAGTTATTTATAGGTTCTCGCAAGCGTCTTCCTGATGGATTAACTCGTCGTGGTGACATAAACGTATTGCTTCTTGGAGATCCCGGAACCGCTAAATCTCAGTTGCTTAAATTCGTAGAAAAAGTATCACCAGTTGGGATTTATACTTCAGGAAAGGGATCGTCAGCTGCTGGTTTAACTGCATCTGTTAATCGTGATCCTGTTACGGTAATGAAAGTTTACGAAGATATTTGTAGAGCATCCTGAAATTCCATATTATTGAAGGAATTATGTTTTAATTACAAAAACAAATCTCATAGCGAAACTTCGTGATGGAAGGAGGTGCCATGGTCCTTGCAGATGGTGGTGTTGTCTGCATTGATGAGTTTGACAAAATGAGAGAGGACGACCGAGTGGCTATCCATGAAGCTATGGAACAGCAAACAATATCCATAGCCAAAGTAAGTACTATGTCGTTCAAGAATGTATTATATGTTGTAATTAGTTCACTTTCTGGTGTATTGTGGCCATATTTAAAAATAAAACAAATAATGTTTATGTTTCTTAGGCTGGAATAACTACGACACTGAATTCCAGATGCGCTGTTCTGGCTGCTGCTAATTCAATTTTCGGACGATGGGATGATACAAGGGGGGATGAAAATATCGATTTCATGCCAACTATATTGTCTCGTTTCGACATGATTTTTATTGTTAAAGATGAGCACAACGAAAGTCGTGACATGGTATGTACAAGTTTTTTGTCACTATAAAAATTGAATTAGATTTGTATACTGTACACACATGATGAGAGGCACAAAAATGTGGCTGATTGGGTATCACTTGCGAGTGCGAGTAGCCCAAATCATTGATGACCGGAAAGTGCCCAGGGGCCATCTGATTTCCCAAACTTGTAAAGATAATCGCTGTAGTCGTTCAGTTTATTTCGAATGTATCATCAACCCAACCTTATCAATTCTAGACAATGGCGCACCATGTAATGAGAGTTCACCAAAATGCTCAACGTGCTGGTGAAAATTTAGAAGTTGAAGGAGAATTGTCGCTTATGTTTCTGAAAAAATATCTAGCTTATTGCAGAGCGTAAGTAACAGCTCTACTTGAAAATAAATATTCCAGAAAGTTAACTCATATTTCTTTACTCATTATTGTGTGTGATATTAATATGGTTATAATATATTACAGACGGTGTGGCCCTCGTCTAACTGAAGCTGCGGCTGAAAAGTTGAAAAATCGTTATGTACTAATGAGAAGTGGTAACCGAGAACATGAAATTGAATTAGATAAACGTAATCCGATTCCAATTACTGTTCGGTAATAATTTTTGTTGCCGGCGAGTATTGTACTTGCTGTAATTTATATTGACAAAAAAAATGCTAAATGTATTTTTAAACTCATTAACTCATTGCTTATTTAAGTTATTTTTACTTCAAAATAGACAACTTGAAGCCATCGTTCGTATTGCGGAGTCGTTAGCAAAAATGCAGTTGAAGCCATTTGCTACGGAAGTTCATGTCGACGAAGCTCTAAGACTTTTCCAAGTGTCAACCCTGGAAGCTGCTCATTCTGGAAATCTTGCGGGTGTTGAAGGTTTTACATCTAAGGATGATCAAGAACTGTTACATCGCATTGAAACACAGATGAAAAGACGTTTCGCCATAGGTTCTCAAGTTTCCGAGCATACCATCATTCAAGATTTTCTGCGACAGGTAAAATAAATCTGACTTTCACACTCATATTTGGTCTATTTGTTTTACAAATATTATGGTGCAATTAATATTTTTTTGTTACTTTAGAAATATGCCGAGCCTGTAATCATGAAAGTTATCCAGGCAATGATGCGTCGTGGAGAGTTGCAGTACAGACTGCAAAGAAAAATGCTTTACCGTCTGAAATAACTTTTTATTACACTAGACGGCTTCTTGTTCCATTTTAAAGCTCTTAACGCCTTACATTATTTAAAAGTTGAACCAGCGTTTATTTTAACAAACCTTGACGCATTTTTTATATCTATATAGATTTTTTGTGGCACATGAATATAATAATAAAAGCTGTGGAATCTAAGTTTAAGATGAATATATATTAAGTTGATAAATTCATCCTTTGGGACTTGTTACATATAACATAACTTGAAAACTATATATTTGTACTTGTACATACGTCGGAACATTCCCAGAAATATTCGAATAAGCTAATTAAATTTTGAAAATTCGAGGCAATTGATGATTTGATTTGGAAATATATTTTGATAATCTGTGTTTTCAAATTAAAGTATCGCCAGTCGGGAGGTAGAGAGTAGAGAAAGTAGAAGCTATTAGAGATGCATGTGAACCTGAAATTATTCTCTGGCTATGGCAAGGTATCAATACTAAAGTTTTTTACAATATTATTTCTATTGTTTAAACATTTACAACTTAAAACACTCAACTATGGAAGTAACTTACCTTGCTATAGTTGCTTTAGGTGTACTTTTAACTTTCACTTTTCACTAATTAACTAAACGCCGAGAACGAGAATAGTGAAGGAAGGCAATTTTACACAAAACGTCTTACTCAAAGTAAAGAACCTACTACGAATACTGTGAGTTGAACGACGACCACTCGGACCACTCTGAGTTTTAATAATTAACAACTAAATAATAGAATACCCCTCCTACATAAAAACCTCTTCTCTGTGATAATTTATTATCTGTTTTCCAATATTTGAAGCTTTGTGGATCCTGCATCAGAATCGAAGCACTGTTCATTGTTGCAATAAAAGCTATTATTAATATTTATCGCTGCACCTGTATTGACAGTAAAATGAAGGTGGAGGATTAATTGATTAATGAAAAACGGAAGTTAGATGTCAGATGAGGTTACTTATGTATTTGTGTACGTATGTATGTAACTAACAATCTAACACTCAAATAAGTCAACTAGTAAACAAATTCAGAACAAGTTGATTGTTAGCGTGATTTATTAAACAAATGTTATTCCTCGCAAATTAAAGATTAAAATACGTTTTCTAAATTACAATAAGTAAAGGAAACATGCAGTTATTTATGTACATATTAAAGAAATGACAGTTATTAGGATAAAATTTTGATACATTGCATTGGTTAGAGGAATATGGAAAAATTATTCTCGTGAAATTCATGCTTGTTAATTCAAGGACTGAAGGAACGTGCCAGAAGTCTCTCGTAGACCTGAATAGATCGGTGGGCATTAATCCTCCCATGACCAATGTGATGGTTGGGAATTTGAGTGTCTGGAATTCCTAAGCAAGACTTTCCTTCACTCTCGGTGTGAACACTACCGACCTGCAGTGCTTCCTTAATAAATTCATAATCAATTCCCCCACTCGGATTAGATGCCAACATGAGGGCAACAGTTCCAGCAGCATGAGGACAGGCCATACTGGTTCCAGACATTGTAGAGTACGCGGTGTCGGAGAGATGGTAAGCAGAAAATACTTGTGATCCCGGGGCAGCTACATCAGGCTTGATTCGTTGACCAATGGAAGTTGGACCTACGCTGCTGAAGTACGCCAGAGTATTATTAGCGTCAGTTGCGCCCACCCCAATAACATTTTCATCATCTCCAGGAGAATTTGCCGTGCTACAAGCTGGACCGTTATTGCCAATAGAGAACAACGGGATGATGTTCATAGCTCTCCAAGCCTTAATTGAATCAGCGTACCAAGTGCTACCTCTTCCACCTCCCCAACTGTTACTAACAACATGTGGTGCTTTGCTACAATCCGGGTTCTCCCCGTTAGTATCAGTTGGACAGGCAATCCATTGTGCACAGTCTAAGAGATCAAGCTGGAAGCAGGAACTGGTGGCACATCCTTTGCACGCAATCCATTGAGTTTTTGGAGCGACTCCAACGTTTCTAGCCGTTCCAGCAATGTTCGCCGTGGTGTGAGTTCCATGACCGTTTTGATCATTAGGCTCAGCAGTGAGTTTCCAAGGATCAAACCATCCATAATCCGTACGGTAATTATTTCTCAAAGCTTCGTGAGTATACCGTACTCCAGTATCAATTGTTGCCACGACAATGCCCTCACCCCGGACTCCTCCATTCCAAACAACCGGAGCCTCAATTTGTTTGACACCCCATTGGAACTCGTCTTCTTCTGCAGCTGGGAGATTATCATGGACTACAAGATCAATGGGCTCATCGATGTAGAAAACCTTCTCCTCAGAAATAGTACCAATTTCTTCAAAAGCCGCAAGTTTTTTAACAATGGCGAGATCTGCGTCTCGGATCAGTATTTGATTGGTCAACCACAAGGACTTGAAAGTAAAGCTGCTACGAGGCTTCTCTTCTTCCAGGACTTGCAGAACATTTACTTGTTGTTTGGCAGCAAAAGCCTGGAGACTGGATGTAACGAGGTTGATACGTTGTTCTCGACTGAAATGGTTGTTTAAGGGAAGTTGGTCAAGTACCGGTCTGGTACGTTCCTTCATGGTAATCACAACATTTACTCGTCCCTTTTCCTTTAATGACCTGACTAGGAAGGAGTCCAGGCTTGGAGCAAAGAGGGCTTGTTGGACCAAGCCAGTGAAAATAACAATTACGAGTAGCTTCAACATGGTTAATAATAATTTTTTACGAAATTATTACAGTTCGACAAAATTATTTCTTTAGTTTTTTCTCCTCTATGTGGCTCTCTGGGATGAATTGTGAATTTCATTAATTTTGTGGCCTTTATATACTTACAGAATCACCAACTTCCTGTATGCAGAATATATGCTCAATCTCTTATCATTCTTGTCGGAAGTGCGAAGACCAATCATTGACTGATTTGCAAGATGGAAATAAATTCCAAAGATCAACGTTCCCAGGAAATAATTTTAGCAGAAAGACTTTCCTTGGAAAACTTGAACTCAAGTAACATTTCATACAAAATCATTTGTGATTATTGTTATTCCTACAATCATTTCCCATTAGATTATAATTACACAGATATTTATTCTTAGGGCATTCCTCTCAAGTTCAAGTTCAAATTATTGTTATCAGGCAGAAACATTGTTGTATTGGCATTAATAAAGAAATCAATTTTTTTCAATTCTGTCGGCAAAGGAAAAGGAACGTAAGGATTTGTATACTCGAGAGAAAATCAACGGCATCGAGTGGATTCGAGTCAATGAAATCAGCTAATCGCTATTGAATGATTCATGTTCAAGCATGCATGAAATAGTTGCTGTTGCTGATAAATTAACCTGCGGATATTTAATCGCATGTAAATAATAAAATAGTTGATTAATGACTTTTCAAGTACAGTACATGTACATATTAATGTTTCAAATCCAACTGCAGGTGCATGTGGTAGTTGGTAGTAATGATTTATACGGGAGGAGATAAACTCCAGGACATCGAAATAAAATAAGGATTGCCGGGAGGATAAAAACTCAAGACTTTAGATGGAGCTGAAATCGCTTAGCAATCCTTTGAACCCCGTTTCTGGAATGTGTCATGGGTTATTCGTTGCTGGAAACAAACCATGAAATGTGATTATTTCTCTACATTGAAATCCTAGTCAAGACCATACAGAAATAATGTGTAGGAAGTGAAGTTGGTGCAGCTGCAGATGTAAAAGGCAACATTCCGGAAATCCTTATGGTCCTGTTTCAAATAAATTAATGCAGACAGCGAATACCGCAACGAATCAAGAATTTTTTAAATGCCAGAGCTGAAACTATGTAAAATTTCTGTAACCTCGAGAAATAGTTTGAAAAACTCAAAGGAAATATTAGAATATTTATTATTATATTACTATTATTGGTACCTCAGGTATAAAGTTTGTATTATAGATTTTAAATTCACGGTACAATGCAGTTTCCTACCTCCATTCTACCTTCCAGTTTAAAATATTCACTATTTTTTTTTAATAATTAGGTACTATACACACTCCATGAGTATCAGCAAGTTTACGAGTAATAGAATAATTGTTTTTCTTCTTTCATAATAACATGAGGTCCGAGTTACACACACATAGTATGTAAACAAGCAGTGGTGCTTGTTTACATACATGACTCATATTTTAACCATGTTCGGACTTGAAAACAGTAATAATTATTTTGGAAACAAATATAGATATAGCTATTCTTGACAAACTTTATCTGCTTGTTTTTTTAGTATCCTGAAAAATAACTATACTAATTAATTTTATGTTTATTGGAGCATTTTAATTCCCGCTCTACTTCTCCTCAGGTTACAGTATTTTACCACCAACTTCCCATTTTGGCCTAGAAACTTGAGATTTTAATTTCAGTAAACTAACACAAGAGATTTTTCTCCTCCGTCCTTCCTACATTTTAATTACGTATTTGTGTACACAATGTTCATAGCTACTTCAGTGGTACCTTGTGTTGATGTTTCACTTGGTTACTTCTCCAAATTTACTGTTTTAATTTCAGAGGAATTTACATAGCTTAAATCAATTTGAGGAGAAAGTGAGTTTACATACTATGTTTCCAAAACTGCTTATTTTGAATTACACAATTAAATATAGCTTAATTTCTAAAGTTCTGTAAGTATAGGATAACAATCATGGACGCATGAGAGGTTGTAATATTGGTCTAAAGCGGCCCATATACTGGAGCAAAATTGTTTACTTCCTATTTTTCCTGCAGAATAGACGGGACTACATTAATGGCGTGTATCTTAACAAAAATGAATTATTATTAGATAACAGTTTATTACTACGTAAATAGAATCCTTTAGAAATTAGACTTGTTCACGCAATATAACAAGTATATTTATAAATGGAACAGATTTAATTATTATTTTGTCTATATAAGTATACATAATTAAGTACTATTTCATAAAATGAGCAAATTAAATGTAACTGACCGTTGAATATTACAAAGTTACGTACTTGAAATTTATCTTACTAACAAACTATATATTTATAGAGAATGCCTTGAAATGAAGGAAGGAAATTTACAAGTTTTAGAATTATTCAACAATTTTTAGGGTCATCATTATTAACTGTTATTATTATGAGTATCATCCATTGGTTTAAAGTACTTATAAACGCATAATTACAATAATAAAAGGACTTCAATATTAACTAGTTAGGTTTACATGAGCTGAATTCTTGTTTTTCTTCATTAGTTTTGTATACATAGTATGTATGTATAATTCGCACTTATTAATATCATCTATGTAGGTATTGAGAGATCTCGATGAAAAATTATTACTTTATATTAAATGAGAATAAATTTGCTTCACATATAGCAAAATATTCTTTTGGTTTCTGTCAGTTTTAACCATGGAAACTTTCCCCAGCTAATTTTTCTGAAGCAATAGCTAAGGGACCCACAGACGTAGCAGAGAAGGTCTGCCGCCCATCGTGACCTGAACGATGATGCTGTGCCGTTTCCGAGAGAATCTTCTGCATCACCACTAAATTAACCTTATTACTTAGTTCGCCACGAATGGAGACCATATCCCCTGAGGGTCTCCTTTCTAAATCACTGATACTATTACGAGTGTCCTCATTCACATTTCCACTACTCACATCCAGCACGTCGATCACAGCTACTTTAGAGTGACCCCGACTGTTAGCCTGAGAATTCCGGCCCCTCCGACTCATCCGACTTCTTCGACGATTTCGTCTTGTAGACACCCTCCGACCAATCGTCGATGACGACCAGTTAAAACAAGTAAAGCAACATTTACAGTCCAGGTTCTTGATTATCCAATTTAAAACCTGCTTAATCCCAATTGAGATCACGTTGAGGAGGGAGTAGATCAAGCAGCAGCCATGGCCCTGTAAATACAAAATTCAAATTTCAACCATTATAGCCTTCCCTAAATAAATAGCAAATGAATGCATAATTTTTTCCCTATAATTTTTTACAGCAGCATTCTAATTCTAAAAACCCTCTTCAGAACTTTCCAAGTTGAAGTGATGAGCACATATACTACGCGTAAGAGCTGTAAAGAGCTGAGTAAATAAATTCCAAGAGTAACTCCATAATATTTTTTTTTCTCAACCTCATATTCATATTGCCCACAATTTCATCCACTCAAATGACTTGCTTTGAAGTTGCCCATTTCCCTAATATGTATAATATATTCTCTCTTCTATCAGTGGAAATTATAACTATGAGTGAACTTCATATATAGAATAGGACGATGAAGAAAGCTCTTTTGAAATTCATTCAAAGTAATATGTTCTAAACTTTTGATGTTATTCTCATGTTTCAATCCACAAAGCATCTCTTCACTTTCCTCCCTACTCCCTACAAGTACATTATGGACTCGGAAGATAAATACATGGGAAGGGATAAGGTTTAGGAGAGACCAGTCTTTTACCAAAATGTTTACTTTCCCATGGAAAACGTTTACAAACTACATACACTTGGATTGTTCAGGTTCCACATTTATGGATTCCAGGAGTTGGTTCAAGATTCAGTGCCAACATGAATGTCGTAAGCAGAGAACTTTTTTGTTTGCTAATACATGTATTATTGACATTCATGAGAGTTTGCATAGAGACTCTATTTCAAGTATGCATCTAACATGTGATGTAAAGATATACATGGGCAAGAAAAACATTGTACTTTTTTTGAAAGATTTAACCGCATATAGTAAAAATAAATCTGTATTGGTATATATATGTATGCACACTTACGATAATAAAAAATGCTATGAAATGATAAAAAGACTCGACAATTGGATTCACATAGTTGGTCTGCTGTAAGATGACCAGATCTCCAAAGCCAATCTGTAGGGACAGAAGAGAGTAAATATGAGATTTGTGTGAAGGACTTTCCTTCAATTTTATATAATACGAATTTTTTTGACAGGGAATGAAAAGCTTTCACACTCACCGTTGCAAAGGATACGAAGCAGAAGTATAGGGAGTCAAAGTAAGTCCAGCCTTCCATGAACTGGAATATAAGTGCTGACACAAAAATATATGTTGCAGACTTGAGTAGAAGACAAAGTAAAACGGACTGTACACTTGGTTTCCAGTCTTGCAGTTCCAAGGCCGACTCATTCTCCACTGACGATTGGGATGCTCGACGTGCCAACTTATCATTGACGGTTTCTTTGATGGGTGCTGTATAAATGGATGGACGACGCCGTTGGCGAAGATTTCGTAAAAAACGCATCCACGTAGTAATAAATGTGATGATCCTTTCCAGGTATAAATTAAAAAATAGTAAACCCGAGGCAACCCCACCCAATGCGTAAAATATCGTCAGCATCTTTCCTAAAAATGTACCCGGACTTGTAGCTCCGTATCCTATAAATACAAACGAAAACAAAGGTAATTATTCAATTCATTGACGTCAGAAAGTGACGTTACAAAAATTGTTCTGCAGCATTCAATAATTTCAACTCTAACGATGCATTTGGCAAATATGTGAGTCTGGACTGGAAGAAAAATTCTCTCACCAGCCTTTTCTACTGTATTCAATG
>JAQFXU010004546.1:0-13293 GCA_034693705.1 Spatulosminthurus flaviceps | reverse complement strand
TTTTTTTCTCAAGAATTATGTAGCCTCTCAAGATGTTGAGATTTCATAAAGACTTGCTTTCCCAAGTCACAAATGTCAGATTCACGCCAGGAAAAACCTATATAGTTTTCTCCCATTCTGTGAAGTATAGAAGGAGAAATAGAGGAAGAGAGAGAGAGAGAGTCAGAGAGAAGAAAAAACTCCTTAAGTTTTGAAGCTCTTCTTATTTCCGTAATAGTAGTTTCTAAACTGATCTTTTATGATATATGTCAACAAAAGTTGAAAACTTGACTGCATTTGGGAAGGAGCAAAAACAGAGCAATCCTAATAAAGATTCAAGTTTGTAAAATAAACGGGAGAGCTGTTCGAGAAAAAAAGAGGTACTTCCAGGGGAAAGTGTGAAAAGAAGTTGCAATTGCGAAAATTACCACTCGATTTTATCCTTCTCCTTTTTTTTTTACTCTTCTCCCAGCATCACCCAAATGCATCCAAGTTTGGATTTATTGGACGCTAATGGAACCAACTTTTACGTTTTAAGACACAACTGGAAGGCAGTAACTACTTAATACACAAGCGTTATAGTTGAAATTCACTTGGTTTCAGCTTTAAATTGGATCCTAATACACTCATGTGTAATGTAGGTTCTTAACCATCTGTGTGTGACTCTATCTCCGTCTATACTTGAAGGAAATTTACCAGTTTGGGTTCAATGACGGTCACAAACAAATCATAAAATGCATCGGTACAGTTACTTTACTGGGTCTTTGGTTTACTCTCACTATTTTTAAAAAGAATTGTACTAAAAACATTCCCTATCATCTCATATGTTACCAATGCCAAAAAACTCAGACACACATGTGCTACTACCAACATTTTTTTCAAAATTCTAGAATCGAGCTCAGCCCAAGTCCTCAAATCACCTGGTCCAAATTCAACTCTACTTTTATCACCAAATGCTAAAATAGTGACATTCTTTAGGAAAGAAAAATTCTGTCACCTTTTCGTAAACCAAGAAAGGGAAAAAGAAACATTGCTCTCTAACTTCTAATGTAAAATGTAGATGTATAAGTAAATGCATAAATTGGAATAGAGAAAGAATGGATCCCAGGAGAAACCCTGAAATCTGGAAGCCTCGGCATTTCCCAAGTCCTCATAATACTTAAATGGGAGTTTAGGAAATTTAATACTATCCACGTGGGGCTTGGCGTGTAAAATTGTATATTTTGACGGAGTTCATAATATGTTATGGGACAATAAATTTTAAGCATTTTCCCCCTTTAAAATACTACACAGTGTTTTAAAAAAACATATATGTATACCCAAATCATCCCCAACAGTTTACTCCTTTCTCCGAGTGTTAAGTTCAATAGCGAGAAGAAAAAGAAAAAAACAAGAAAATTTATATAGCAAAGTCTCAATGGATAAAATACTTATAGGGGAACACGTTATATATGTACATGTGCAGGAACATATGTGAGAGAGAGGGACCCATTAAATCCTTATATTCCACTCAGTGAACTCATAACTTTGCGACAGTCATTTCACAACTACTAAGTCACACACAGAGACGCATTTATGTACGCTGTGGGAGAGTTTACTTGAAGGCGCTCGCTTCCAAGAAGTTAGTGCCTAAAACATGTCCCATAGTTACCATAGCTTGGACTTGTGTAGCTCTCTCTCTCTCTTCACTTAACTCTGTTGAAGAAGAGTCTTGGAAAAACTTTGAGAATGTTCAAATTGTATTTGAACATTTAACTTTGCTAACTTATGGCATCTTCCTCTCATATTTCCGCTGGACTCGTCTCTCATTCCTTAGAGTTGACGAAACAAAATGGTCCTTCACGACTGAGGTGCTACTTAGTTTTTTTCACAAACTAACACAACTCCAACTAAACCTATTACACTGGAGGTACAGGTCTTCCTCACACTCCTTGTATTTATATACATGGAATGATACATTTATATATCTACACTTAGCTTCTACACTTTCAAATATATAGGCACATCTACAAAATAGTATTTGTATCTATGGAGCAGTAGAAGCGTGGCTAAAAATATATAAGCCTTTTGATTTGATAACCTGGAAACTATGTGTATTTGGAAAACTTGAGCATAGCCAAGATACCGAGTGGGAGAGATTCAAGTAGTAACTTGCTATTTCCCACTTATCTCTTTAGACTCAAGATATGTCCTCCAGATCCCTAAACTATTTTCAACAGTTAGATCTCCAAAGTCCCGGGTATAAACACATAACGCTAAACACACTTACCGGAACTTGCTAGTCAGAGCAAAAAGTGTATGCACGCTAAATGAATACATAGACACTGTCTATAATCTAAAAGAAGGATACCTCATATATTCCAAGAGTTAAGTGTCTAGCCACTTGCATCCTTTTCAACTTTGGACAGAAGAAACGGCGGATGAAATCGGACTCAAATCACGTTTCCTCCAACTTCTTCACTTCTTCCCAACTTTATATAGTCAACTTGTATATATGAATATTTTTTTAACATAAAAATACCTTATTTCATATGACAAGAAAGTAAATATAGGTAAACTACCACTTATTGCATATCATAGGAAATTAACATCATTTTTCTCATTTAAGTGGAGAAGCGGGTATAAAAAGTCCAAATCTGTTTTTATGTTTGCGATAAGCTGGGACGATGGTTAGAGAGAGAGAGAGAGAAGTTATAGAGAATATTTCAGCAACTTTCTCGTGAAAAAAATATAGAGAGGATTGGGCTCCTCTCCACTCTATGTGTATTAGTTTGTTATGGGTGAGTGTGTGTGTGTGTGTACCTGCCCTTGTATAAGGAGATCATTTGTAGGTAGGTTTATACGGTAGATCAGCGATCACAGCGGTGTCCTACATGTTCAGGGCATGGCGCATCGTTTAACATCATAAATCAAAGAAAGTGCCTTCTGCCTATGCATTTGCATTTGGAATGGGCATTGGACTCAATTTTTGCTCCTGTTCCTTCTCTCCAACGACAAACATTCTTATGATGGTACATGGTGGTCTTAGATTACTACTACAACTACTGCACTGGCACTGAGGAGCAAATACGACCCGTAGCAACAACAGTACAACCAAGTATTACAAGTTTACATGGGGGAAGAAAGCATTGGAAAATAGTATAGTAGTTTAGTTGAAATGATGGGAGCTGCCATCACTCTCAGGTGGGCTTAGTGATTTGCTCCTTGATTATAAGTGATTTATTTATGTAAGACTGTCAACTTTCTTATCTCTACCTGTTTTCCCTCCTCTATTGCTTATTGCATGTTTGCCGGTTTTTCTTCTGCAAACGAAGGAGCTTTAGTCTGCTTTAGGGTGGTTTGACTATCGACAGCTTGTCGATATACTTAAAGGACATATAGGGTTATATGCTACTTAAAAAGCATGGAAGTAAAAAAACAAAGGGAGAGAACATTAAAATACACTCGTAAATAGCCATGTACACCAAAGGCCTGACGATATGTTTTTGACTCTTGAATGAGTAAATGTTCGCGATACATGCAAACTCCAAGACATTGTCAAGTGTGACTTGGGCTGTAATCTCAACCAAGAGACCATTTATGTGCTAACACAATATCACATGTGAGACCAATTTTTCCTCTCCTGCCATGCTCACTCACAAAACAAGCTATATACCACGACTACACCCAACTCTACGTTTTAGCAACCATGCTATTTTTTTAGCTTCCACATGTGTATCTAGTACATATAGGACTGTATTCCGTAAGAATCTCATGGTGTGTCAAATACTTCAATTACTCCCAGGCAATGTCCAGATTTGCATGATTTGACAGTAAAAAGGGACATAAATTCTTTTATGATATTTATTCTGCAGCTGAATAAAATCCCCATCCCTCCTACTACAAAAGTTGTATTTATTCCATATATATAGAAATTCAAAGGCGTGACTAGTTCTCTTTAGTTTGCTACACATTAAAAAAGCTCGGAACTCCTACAATGATAAAACTTTTCCCAACAAAATATCATCTGCTTGTATCATATTCCGTTATTTAGAAAGCGCCTATTTATTTTCACAATAGCTGACTGAGCCAGATAACTTTCACAGCTGGGACGTCCTAAAGAAAGTTCCAACTTAGTTTGCAACTTATTTCGTAGATATCCCAAGTCTCCAAGAAATTTTCTTGAAGAAGCACTTGTTTCTACGTGTTGAAAGGCTCAAACCTTGTGGTACATAACTGTAAATTAAATTTGATTACAACACCTAGGGGAGTGGGCACCTTTAAAAATTACTGTAAAAGGGTCTTGGTATTTTTGACAACTAAGGAACATCATTTATGAACATACATACATATCCAATTGGGATGTGTATCCTGAACCTGCAATCATGCCACTTGTACATAAAAACCGTATCAAATATGCAACCCATTTTAAATGGCAATTTGATCTTGGGTAAAGTTTGCAAAGCAAATTTTATTGCATTACTTTTTTTTGCAACTCCGTTCCCTGTGAGAAAAAACCATAAAAGCCGTACATCAAAAGCTCGGCACTTCCATAAAAGTTGCAGGAGAATGCGAAATTAATTCAATTTGAGAAACACATACGTTCGTGGATATTCCATGACTGATTTTCTGAATAAAGGATTTTATAAGAGAAAAATATGTTCACAGAGCAGGGGGTAAATTGACTTTAAATTTTTTATTAAATTCTCCTTCCACAGCCAAGTAATAGGGGATTGGTGGATGTTGATACAGCAACACCGACAGTCTCATCCTCTCGTGTTGACCCCTTCATGGATATATGGGGACTGTCAAATCCGAGTAAGGAGCTGTCATCTGAGAGGGAATGAGAGAAACAAAAGGGTAAGTTGACAGGAAGAGAGACGTCAAGAGTTTTGAAAGTCACAAGAAGTTCCTCTCGGACAGTTTACAATCCGTGGGTAATGCGTTATGCCTTGTTGTGTATATTATCTGTTGGGGTTGTGGAGACTTTTGCTGTGCATGTTTGTGTGTGCAGAGTCAGAGTGTATGTATACATTGCAAATGTTTCGATACAAAACGTGACCATTTTAAGATTCAAAAGTGAGTGGAGTCGTCCAACTCCTTTGTAATACTAATAGTTATGGAGTGACACACTGGAGTCACTAGAGTTTAGCCCATTCAAATGTATACACTTGAATATGAACGTGTGCTGGAGAAATCATATGTACATGAAGAGAGAGAGAGAGAGAGAGAAAGTGAATAAGATAATCCAAGGAAGTGCTATACTATAGAAGTGAGGATGTAAAGTGGCAGTGTGTGCCATTCCATGTCTTATTTTAATGTTTCCTTCAAAGCGAACAACTTGACTGTACATAAATGCAGCTACTCTGATAAATCTTGCATGCGGATGTGTAGACTATTGTGTATATATGTACGTGTCAGGGAGGATGATACTATATGAAGGATTCTTTGGTCCCACTTCTATCTTTCTATGCTGTCTCTCTCTCTCTCTTTCTCTCCTCTTTCTCTCTGCCTCTTTTTCACTACATTTCATATCCTTGAAGACTCATTGCAATTCTCAACCGACTTGTCACTTTCAGAGGCCAAAAGCAATTCGCTCTTATTTTCTCTCACTTGCTCCTCGTCGCCCAGTTATGTAAAGAATAAAGATTCTCAGGAACTGTCCTGCAGTACATTTCAACCCTACCGTCTCAAATGGTGAGTGTAGCCCATAGGCTCGCCATGTCTCTGAGCGTGTATGTGTGTCTGGTAGATGCAACATTGGGAATAGATATTTTCCATGAAAATTGTACCTTCAAGGACATTGCATATTCCTCTCACTGAACCTTGCCTTGGAGTGCGGAGGTTTCTATTATTGTGATATAAATATAAACTGAAATCTCTATCCATGCTCCCTTTAAGCTGGAGTTAGGGTAGTACGTGGGGATGTAGGAGTGAGAGGGAGTGTGTAGTATGTGTTGCAGAGACTGGAGGATTTGGGTTGAAGTTAAACGAGACGGAGACATACTCATGGAAAGGAATGGCATGCGGATCCTGTGTGAAGTGAATGTCTTGGTCGTCCATCCTTTTTCCTTTTCAGTTACCACTTCATAAGAATTCCACTATAGTGCCAAAACGAATGACGAGAAAATACTTTTGTGAATCTCACTTGTTTAACCAACTGGAATTTGATCGCTCTTTGCTTTCTTGAGCCGCCACTTATTCCTTTCTGATGACTCCATCAATACTCTCTGATCCTTTTGCTTTAGCAGGACTCTAGTACTACAGCACCGTCCAATATCCCATAGTTCCAATGCAGCGTATATTGATAATAGGAGAGACAGAGAGAGAGCCAAAACCAATAACGAAAAAGGAACTGAGACACTTTCCATTCCTCCCTTGGAACTACCAGCTTATGTAACAATTTCCCCTAGAATTCATCAAGGGCAATCTCATTTCCTATATATGCATACAAATTGAAATATACGTGCATAAGGCGGAGGTATAGAGTCAAAGTTAATAAAATATTGACAACTTTCGCAATTACCTTCCATCAAGCAATAAAGAATACACGGTGGCAAATGTGCCTTGACTTCAACAGGCAGAAAATGTTCTCTCACATAAACCTCTTCAATGTTCGTGTATATATTCACTACATATGCATTCTCTCCGTATGTATTTCTATATCCTGTCAAGTTGTCTCGAGCCTCGAGTCTAAAGGATGGAAACATTTTGTTGCACATACAGAAGGGATATCCATAGGAAAAGGTAGTGGACAACATGAATAGGCTACACGTGGCTAACTCGTTTATCATGGAAAATAGCCAGTTTTGCATAGATTGTCCCCGACTGGACTGATCCATCTATCTCAGACTCAAATTTTTATTATAACCCAAACTTTCATGTCCCAGGTTGTTTGAAGCAATATATAGTTTTTTCTTCCTACTCCTTCGACACCACTATGTTTCTCACTCCAAAAATACTTAGGCAAAAAAGACAACGTACAAATGACAAATCCCTTTCTTTACAAGTTGAAACTTCAGAAAAAAATCTACCTGCCATTTCTAACATATAGTCGTTTTTCATTTAATAACCACTCTCAACAGGAAGCTCGGAGTACGTAGCGAGACATACATTTAAATCTGTCATTTAAATTGCATGTCACAAAACTTCATATACCTTCTTTAAATTTTCAAGCTTGAATGACAACTTTAAAATAACAGTATTTACGTGTTTATAAATATATAAAAATATACTTTTGTTATTCAAATCAAATCCTTGTCACCCACATTTAAAAATCTACGTAGAAACCAAATTGTCATTCTTGACCACACAACCTGACCTCAAAATCTACTCCCAGCATTCGTCCTTAGGGTAAACTCCACCTGAAATATTGGGTATTATTGTTAGAAGAAATAAATAACATTTTAAAACGCTTTCCCCGACAATATAATAAGTTAAATTCCCAAAAATAATTTCCTTCCTTGTACTTATTTTTATCGCACAGTAAATATTTGTCACGAATATTCCTTTATGTAGCCAACATAATTTCTCTATAGAAAAACAAATTGCCTTCAATCAGCGGATTCTAATCTCTCAAGTCCCGAACAAATATGTAATCCACAAAGCAATTAAAATTCTCAAATTATTCAATTCACCATAATTGACGCTCAGGTTTAAAAAACTGAATAACAACTAAAGCGTTGGATAGCTACAGTTTAATTACATGTCCATCCAAACTTTAATGAATTCAACACATCAATATCCACCAATTCCAATTCAGCAAAATCTAACCCGGTAAAGCATAGGAAATCCGTAATAAAATTACTAAAATAAGTTATACTGGATATTTCTGCGGTTCCTTTCCAGGTTTTTCCTATCGCTTACATTTTTACTTAGATTTTACCCCAACCTTTTTCGCG
Organism: Spatulosminthurus flaviceps; assembly: GCA_034693705.1. Lineage (NCBI taxonomy): Eukaryota > Metazoa > Arthropoda > Collembola > Symphypleona > Sminthuridae > Spatulosminthurus > Spatulosminthurus flaviceps. Next base: position 5,434 of record JAQFXU010004546.1, on the reverse strand, counting down.
TTATTTAAACAGGACCTTTAGAAACTATATAGTAAGTACGGGTTTGTGAAAAAGCCGTCGCCTATATTTTTATAAAACCGCTTCATACTCAGAGACGAAGAAGAAAAACGGGAAGAAAAAAATAGGAAGAATTCCGAGGGGTCTCTCACCGTCCTTTCCATTTCTACTGGGGGAGTGGAAGGGAGTGCGTGCGTATTCACATGCTTTTTCCTTAAGCTTCTTTTTACACAAGCCACAGCAATAGCAACTGACGAGAGCAGGTTTCCCTCCTTTACTCATTCGGCTGTAGACTTTGACAGAGGACGGACTGTTGCTGTAGATCCTTTGCTCCGCACGTTGTCAACCATTCAAAAGCAAGGCATCGTCGTATTAACGTTCTGCTGCATTTTTAAATGTGGAGACATCAAATTCTTTTGTGTTAAAATTGACAAAGCAATTGGATTTGCAATATTCATCAAAATTATTATTTCAAAATTAATATTGGAAAAAACGTGTTGGGATTAACTGAAAAATTGTGTGAAACAAGTATTTTTAAAGGTAAATTTGGATTTTCTGTACTCGTGGAAGTGAAGAATTTCAAGAATAAATAAAAATTTGGAACAGTTTCAACGTTTGAGGGATTTTGATTTTTTTGTGATCGAATAGAATTTTGTGGGGTGAAATATAAAAACTATTGGGATTTCCGTTATAATTTCGGATCTATATGTGTGTGAGATTTGCAAGTTTTGCAAGTTATGGCTCTGGCTGTCCCTTCGTGTTTGTGTGAGTTTAAAAAAAGCTGATTGCCACGCTAGATTTATTGCAATAAAGTAAGGGTTGGATATTTTTTTGGTACTTTCTTTCTTTCAAGCCGAAGCGAAAGTTAGGGTGAAATTAGATTGCTTCCCGTGTGTCGTTTCCTTGTGTATAATTGGAATTGTGTATAACAAACTGTTATAGAACTTCAAGGACGGCACATAGTCAGTTTATTCCAGCGTGTTTTGCTCTTATTATTACATATATGGGAAAGAGAGGAAACTTTTCGAGATTGCTGGAGTCTGTAATAAAATAAATAAAACATCAAAAAGCCTTTATGGTTGAATATTATGTCAGTGAATTTACATGTCATTCGTGTGGAAAGTTTGTGTGAGCTGCCAAGGAGAACATTGTTTTCATTTCATCTACAACAGTCACTCACACTCTCAGCAAGTCAGCAAGTCTTTTGACAATCTTTTTCCCTTGAAAGTGTATAACTAAAAAAAAAGATCCGTGAATTTTATATAGGGAAAAGCTTGTACACTGTAAATGAACCATATTTACATAGTTCCATTAATAATAACCTGGGAAAGTTAAATGCGATTCCATACCTTTTGGTGGAAATAAAGCTGACAAGAACCTTCCAAAACAAGAATAACTTTTTTGAACTTTAATGTGAACTTTCTTGACTCTCAAACAGGCACGAAATTCCTCTCGCTGTTCGGTGTGTGAAGCGTTATTTTTTGCCCAGAGATTCGCTAGTTTAAAAGAACTTGTGGGAAGCAAACTTTTGGTCAAGATTTCGAGGACAAGTGAATATTTTGAGAACTTAAATTTTGTGGAATTCAGTTAATTATTGTACAAAATTTCGAAGGCTGGTTGATTATTGTAAAAGATCTAATCGTAATTGAATGTGAGGAGGAGAGATTGTGGAAGATTTTAATTCTAGGAAATTTGAGCTTAGTGAATGTAAAACATTTGAAGATAAACAATTGTATTGAAAGGGAATACGGAACGAAAGCCAAGGAGAACGTAATTGGATCAAAGCTCTCCGTTTTAGATTTCACTCGATGATTGACTGACTGTGTTTTGTTGGGCTTTTTCTCATATAGAAAAGCGGATTTAAGCTTGGAGCTATAAAAAGAGAGAACATTTCAAAAAGAGAGATTAGTCAATGGAACAAGTTGATGACAAGAAGAGTAAAGGCCCTTGAGAAAAAAAATCAAAAGTTTTTTTCTTCGATTTGTGGATGATAACAATAGAAGTCACCCTTTGATGTCAGAGGTTGTGTTGGCCAGTTTGAGACTCCAGAGTTTGATGTAAGTATTTATGTATGTGCGGATATGTATGTACATGAATAAGCTTTTAAAAGTGTTTTCAAGAGTGATAATAGAAAATAAAACTGGTGACTTTGAGTGAAAAGGAACTATTGACTGAAAAGTGAAACGCTTACCTTTGACCTCCGTGGTGAGCTGTGAACAACCCAAGATTGAAGATCTTTATGGAGCAGTCATTCAAAAATTCAAATGCTTAGTGAGGCTTGATTTTAAATGCTATAGTTAAATAGCAAGTGGTTTATGACTTGAATTGATGAACACTTCTGATAAATCCCATTTCATTAAAAATAAACCCTTGGTGTTAAAGTGGGCGGACAAATTGTTATCTTGAGGTCTCTCAAAAATCTCGACATATCTTTTATTACAGAAACTATTACTGTAGACTTGACTTGGACCAGAAGTATCAACGGCTTTGACTCTGTATCTTAAATTTTGGAGTTCAGCGCAAGAAATTAACCCCACAATTAACGCCTCCCTGTCTTCACAATCAGAGTGTGGAAGATATCAAATTGTAAAAGTCTTAATTGAATAGGATCTACTTACTAATACAGTTCGGAACAGTTGCCCTTTATGTGCGTAAGAATTCATAGAGTTTTACAAAGTGAATTAAAATTTGAACTTTGAATTTGGACATTGACTATCATAGCAGTGGGAACAAAACTATTAAACTTTATGCTTATGAAGGATGAGGAGGAAATTGTAAGTAATTTAATTTGTTGAAGATGATTACTACAGATCCTGTTTGACTGGCCCAATCCACATTTGTTAAGTTGACTGGAAATAAATGGACAAATTGGGTGACTGGATGAAAGTGTAGTGTGGTAATTGACGAGAAACAATTGTGATGGCGAAGCGTTAACAACAAAGTGATTGTGCTCATTCGTTCCTTGAAGATCCGAGGAAATCCTGGTAAGCCTGCCACATCCATCTTGCTGTTTATTTAAATTGCAGTCCTGATCTCAGCTTCATTTTTGTACAGGCATGTAGGGCGGCCCTCTGAAAGTTCATACCTATGTATAGGCTCAATTCACCCAACGCTTTTATCTTTACAGTACAACATATTTGGTGTATCCATGCAAGCTAAAGCAGAACCTTTTACAAGTACTACAATTATGTATATTTTATATGTATACTCAATAAAAAACGAACCCTTTTGTTTACAAATGTGTTCCTTCCACTCTGTCCTTCATTCCTTCCTTATAAGTACTTACATTACCTAGTTATAATACCGTGAACATTTGTATGTTGAAGACACTATGCAACACAGTTCTGTACTACTTAGTAGTTTTTATCTTCCATGTCATGTACATAACTGCATTTGCTTTTTTTACAATGGAGGACGGCATTTCACAATGTCGGATGATCTTGTTTTAAAGTACCCGGGAGCACGCGGGAAACTTGAAGTATACATATTGCCGTTTCCGTTCCTTTTCCTCGAAAACCTTTTCTATATGTTCCTCTAAATTCTACTGCACTCCTTCTGAGATGATCAGCTAGGTTTTGTAGTGCAGTTTAAGCCTAGCTTTCTCTCTCTCTCTCTCTCTCTCTCTCTCTCTCTCTCTCTCTTCCTCTATTTACAGTCTCATCTCCTATGCATTCGTGTTTAAACTACCCTTGGTTTTTCGTGTTGATTCTCTCTCCCCATGTTCGGATCTGATGCTTTGTAAATACCTTAGTGTATAGAATCACTCCTTTCGTTGTGCTGTTGTTCTTGTAAAGAAGCGTACAAGTTAAAGAAAAAATGCTTCCCTGGAAGCTTTTAGCAATTTTAACAGTAATGGCATTGCCTCTGATCATGCTCCCTTTAAACGAATTTGACACACCACTACACATTTATTAGCTACTTCTCATGTGGATAGCCTCACACACTCTTCCATTTACTCCTAACCTTTTCATGTTACTTCTACTTCCCGTACGCATCACCTTTACCTGACTTTAAGTGACATATGGGACGGAACTCAAGCTCGCATTTGTGTAGTATTGTAGTAGTAGAAAAAAAACTTTCTGCTACTCCCCATAGTCAGTCTCAGATCAGTTCTTTTCCAAATCTCCCATCAAACATGCCCTACGGAATGAGGCTTTTATTCCGAAGGGAATGCGAGAGGAAGAATGAGAAATTTTGCGACTTGAGTATGGTAATATATTCCCTATCCATCTCAAAATTCCAAACAACATTGGCTTTTAAAAGTATACATAGAGGATAGGAGTAGGAGCAGGATCAGGCTGAAAGGCACTTAAGCAAATATGCATATGTATGTATATTTAAGCATGTTTATGTATTCAGGAGGGAAAAACTGGATAAAAATTTACCTTTCAGTTAGTGCTAGTGATGGAAAATAAGCGTTCACTTTTACATAATTCGATTCTGAGGAAAAGAATTCGTCAAGGAGAACGTGCCTCCAAGATTCAGTTGAAGTAGAAGTCGAAGAAGAACAAGGATAAGGAACAAAAGTTTTTTGGCTTTTGCTGGGTGTTGCTCCAACGTTAAAGACTGTGTAGCAAGGTTATTAGTCATATTGCTTGCCCAGTAGCACCTTTTGGTTTTTTCCAATTTAAATCTTAATTTTGGCCTTCCCTCCGTTCACGATCGAAAGTCATCTTGGAACTTGTGTAATTTTTACGCAGAATGTACAATTTCCTTGCTCTCGGTAGCAGCGCGCCTGATTTTGGCTATGAATCAAACTTTTTCCAATGTTATGCTTCTTCTTCTTCTTCTTGGGAACCGGTTACGTTGTTCTGCAACATGCACCTCCACATATTACTTACATATAGATATAGATACATCCCACATTAATACTCCGATGACATGAGTGTGTGTGTGTACGAGGTAACGTATGTTAGGATCATACTCAAATGTGATGAAATCCATGAGTTCGGGTAGTTGAACATTCTCCAGTGGTACTTATTCTTCCTCCAGAGTATGTATCTAAAAAAGGAACTATTTCATCCCATTTTAGCACTAACATTCACTATTTCATGATGTTTTATAACCCCAGATCATTACATTGTTCTGTGTTTTAGACAGTCTGTTCCACTTTGAGAATAGGTTTGAACTTACATCCATATACTGTTGGACTAGGAGAGAGGAACGAGGGAGAAAAGTCTTTTGCCAACCTCAAAGCTTTATGCCCATACGTTACCTCAAAAAATGATAGATACATAGCTTTTAGGTGTATAATGGGATAAAATTTGTGACTGCAGAAGGAATCGAGAATGTGTAGCGGTAGTGGTGCTAGTGCGTTTCAAATTAATGGATCCACTGTTGTAGGAGTGGCTTAGTAAGAATTTGAATGAGTTCAGCACTTTCTTTTACTAGAAGTGATGTGGTATGGTCCGTGGTGTTCTGGAAGATTTCTCCCGCC
>JAQFXU010004545.1:0-13294 GCA_034693705.1 Spatulosminthurus flaviceps | reverse complement strand
TAATGTATGCTTAATTTTATTTATGTAGGCTGTAGGTAGGCATAAATTTTGAGAGATTTATATGTAGGTTGTAGGCAAGCTAAATTTGTAGAAGAATATATGTAGGTAAAAATGTAGGCTCTTTGTAAAACCCAAATATATGTATATATGATGTAGGTTAGGTGAATTATTTGCCCACCTTTGCAAGCTTGTGGGAAACATTTCAAAGTGCCCTGGTATCTTGATATGGTTGGGATATTCAGTCTACAATAAAAACAGCAAACATTTTGTTCCTTGAATGATACGTAGGCTCATATTCCAGCATACCAAAATTACATACTATTTACATAATAACATATGCAGCACGCAATTATTGCTCATGTCATGATTTTTACGAACAATAGAAACGACCTGGATAAGAATTATGGAATGAAAATATTTGTTGTAATTACATAGTTATACATACCGAGCGTTACACGCATCCATACAGAAGCATTGCTTCAAAACCTAGTAGCATCTTAAACCCACAAACTTCATTTCGTGGTTATCATGTGTCAAAGTTTTGCATTTTGTATTTTATAAGACGAGCTATCGACAGTACATATTGAAATATGAGATTCCACTCTACGTTGTTCGTAAATGCAAGACCCTTTGTATTTACTTTTATCAACCAGGATGTGATAGCAGCTCTTGTCACATTATTAGCTATTAACTTATAGCTTCAACTTTTAATTCGACTCCCCAAGTGAAACTGAACTGTTCGAGTTAACTGAAAAACTGAACGCATTCTATTGTTTAAGTGTATGAAACCAACATCATACTCACCCATATTAATGAATTGTTGCTCCATAATATTTCCCTTTCTGACTGGAAGGAGTTGATTTTCCCTTGTTGCCAGTAAAGAGTTCAACATATACTGACTTCACTTGCTAAACACGCCGCTGAACATGAGCCCAAAGCGTAAGAATTTAAACGAATTTACTTCTAAAAAATATAAGTTTAATTTAAGTAACTTACTAGTTTACCTTCCCATCCTGAATGTAGGAAAATTATAATTGCAAATTTTTAAAACAATTATAGTTTAAGTTAAAATAGTCAATATGCGCTGCCTTGTTTTAAAGAACGATTAGGGCTTAGATCTTTTTAAGTCTTTAAACCTTATCTAATAATTATGCTAAAATTTTTAAATTTTTTTATTGTTTCAACAATAATTTATGCATGCAGATATTTGCCGGCATCTAAGGGACTGCCCTACCTGTATTAGTAGAAAATGCCTTTGGATCGGCTACAAGTCTCAAAAACCATGTAGACAAGGCTGGGGGGATGTTGAGCGAGAGCCTGTGGCTCAACCAGTGCCAAACTCAACGGATCAGTGCCCGCTGTAATGAACATTTTATAAGAACTTGAAATTTTTGTAATTATAATCTACTATTTGTAAAGCTTAAATTATTAATTTTTATTCCAATTCAGTGTTGAAACGACTACATCTCACAAAGTGCACTTAATTCCGGCCTCGGAACCTTCATCTTCCACCTTATGGTTGGTATTAGCTTTTGCTTTGCTGATATGCTTGACTGTTGGACTTTTGGTGTGGTTAAAGAGAAGAACCAACAACGTCAGAAGAACTGAAGAAGATATTCCGCTACAAGAAATGGCAGAATTTGGTGACTAGATTATATTTGTTTCGAAAGAAAGTAATTGTTCGCCAAGAAATTTTGCAATGATCATGGAACTTGATGCATGCGAAGTCCGTAAAATGAACCTGCAATATCGAATTTATTTTAGAGGTGTATTTTCCTCCAAACGAAAAATGTCACGCGTCCCTATCTTTTCCAAGAACCAATTTTTCAATGTAGATGATTTGATTCCACAAAATTTTGGAAATTGCGGACGTGAGCCGCCTTCCATCTTTTTGTCTTTGGACCTAAATGTCCCATTAATACCCTGAGGATAAATTGAATTGATTAAAACCTTACCTTGAGTGATTAGAAATCTTCATCGTGCTAAGGCAAGTATGTCAAAATTGATATGCTATTAAAAATTTTCTAATTTCAAGAAATTATCTGTACTGTGAGAAATAATTTTAGTAATACATAATATAATTGTGCAAGGGTTTTCATGTCTCTAATAAGGATCAGTGTGAGCCAATTAAAATGATTGGAGAGCAGGATTTATAAATCAAATTTATGCACGACAGAACTTTGTATATGATTCATACATTTTCCCAATAAAATGAATGCATAACAATTAAAATAAATTCTGAGCAAATCCATTAATCCCCGAAAGCACATTCATCATAGCCAAGTCAAATTAACCATGTCTCAAAACTAATTTGTGTCATTAAAATAAGTACCATCATTTCTTTGGGAGTGCCATCGTACCTTGTCTCCTGCGATCTTAAAACTGTTTTTTAGGAAAAGGTTGGTTGGGACCAAACAAGACTTGTATTCATTAGTATAGTACCTGAAAGGAGCATTATTGAATTTTTATGCCGGCATTTTTCTCAATCAACTTCAAGCCGGAGCTGCAAGCAATGAAACAATTAGTGACCATTTTATGCAATTATTGTTTTCCAATCTATTACTATAGCATCGTTGCAGTAATGACTCCGCGTAAAATATCATTCCACAAAAGGGTTTAAATTACCTAATGAACCTAAATGATGGTTACCTATCGGTTACCTTACACCTGGAAGATCCTTTAATCGGCGCGAAATTGTTTTTTGAAGAAGCAGGTATTCCCGATTTTTTATATCTTCGGTACAAAAAATCAATGGATTTTGCAATCAAGAATATGTAAAATTTCGAAATTAGAAACAAGTGAAAAAACCCATGTGATCAGAGAAAGGTTTCAGTTGACATTAATTTGGCCCGTCGAGCTCAAAATTATATATAATAAATATAAAATAAAAATATAAAATATGCTGTCCTAAGGACTAGTCGTTTGTGGCATTAAAGCTTTCGGCTAAGATCCCACAGGGTACTCAGTAATTTTCGTCCATGAAAATATTTTTCAAATAAGCACAAAATGTAAACCACGGCAAACATATGAATTCTATATATAAATGCAGAGACAATGTAAGAAGAACGAAAGAAGTTTTTCCGCTTCAAGAAGTGCAGACTTAGGTGACTAAATTGTATTGATAGATATTGTTGTTCAGGGAACTTTGCTATGGTTATGGAACTTCAGGCATGTGAAAAGCGTAAAATGAACTTGAACTAGAGAATTTAATTAAGAGATGTACGGTCCTTTAAATGAAGAGTGTCATGCGTCCCGATCTATTCAAAGTACAAATGTGTTAATGTAGATAATTTGATTCCACAAAATTTTGGAAATCGCGGAAGTGAGTTGTTAATATTTTGGGCGGAAATATCTCATTAATCTCCCAAGGATAAATTGAAGTGTCCTTCCTTTTAACCTTTCAATGTTTGATTACCTCCTTTAGAAATCTTAATCAAGATATGAGATTACAGCATGTCCAAATTACAATGATATTAATTATTTCTTAATTTCTAGAAATTGTATCCTGTCAGAATTAATTTCAGTAATTTCAGTAATAAATAAAATACTTGTGCAAGCTTTTTCATGTCTCTAATAATAATCAGTATGAACCAATTAAAATCGTAGGATTGCAAAACGGATAGGATTAAATAAAAGACTGAGTCTATCCACAATTTATCTGTCAAATTAATGTACGATGGAATTTTTTTTGTATATGATTCATGATTTCCCATAATAAATTGAGTAGCATAACAATTAAAATAAATTCTGAGAAAATCATTTCGTCCCGTGGATCACAAACATCCCTCTCATATGAACTAAATTGGTATAATTAAATAAATACCATCATTCATAAGGAAACTGGAGAGGGTCTCAACAAATCAGGGTAATTGCGAACTTTACAAGCTTTTCCTGATTCCGTAATACTTTATCCCAATAGTGCAATTAATATCATTCTTTCTATTAGTAAATTCGGGTTAAATGTTTTGCTTCGATTAGTTAACAATCCTTAAAACCTTAAAACTCCAGTTCTATCAAGTATATCTGCCATTAATGTTTGAGCTGAAACTCAGCTTAGGTGTGACTAGAGACGCAATTACTCCCGTTTATATTAAACAGTGCGTGCAATATCTTAAAACCAAAGATACGAACCAGCAATATCGACATCGGAATCAACCTTGGTGCAGAAATAAGGTAAAACATAATTTGAAAACGTTTTGGTTTATTACTTTATTGAGTTTATAGACTTCATGGACTCGATTTAAAAAACGCACTCTCAAAGTTTAAACATAGGCAATGAATTTGATGTGAGGGTATGAAGAGACTTAGATTACAATCGAAACGATCTTTTATTTAAATCGAATGAAATTTTAATATATGAGTACAATCGATGCACGTACTAAAATAATTGTATAGGAGCTGTGTTTTCTCGCCTTGGTGTAAAACATAAAGTATCAGCACTCCAGATCACATATTTGATTACTCAGACAAATTGAATTAAGAACACAGCAATTAAATTACTTATTTAGTGGGATATTCCAATAATAACATCTGGTTAAATGATATACATAAGCTTTATTTTACCTTATCGGAAGCTTTAAAAACCTAGAGAGCGAAAATAATATCTTAAACTAGATATATTACCAGGCATATTTACCTTAACAGAATATTTAAAGCCGTATTCAGTTCGGTTCAAGTTAGTTGAAGCTCGTAACTAGTGCATTTATTTACCTTGTGGTATATTAAGCATTCAAATCTCTACACATGGTTATGACCAATTTATATCAAGACATTCCAATTAAAATTATTATGATTTAGGAAGATTAAAAAAAGTCATACTTGTTGATAAATGCAAATGGATAAAATTTAATTATTGTACCGGAAAATGCCAAAGCATTATTGCTTATTGACATACATCAATTTTACAGTCAATTTATTCGCATGCAAAACCCCATCTTCTTAAAAGGTTGTCATAAAATTGATGCATGTTTTACCACACAAAATATTAAAAAGCCGATTCCTGATTAGCGAACATTGGCGCATAGAAAGCACGGTTTATCTTAAATTGTAAAATAGCGTTGGACGATAATTTCCTTACTATTTTGTCTAATCTAGAATATATGATTGTATACGAAGTAGCGCAATGATATTCTAAAACAAACAACATCCAAAGTGTGAATCCCGTGGATGGCAGTAGGTGTATAATGTTGTACCAGGATGTGAGCAAATGTGAAAGTGAAAAAACGTAGGTAAAAATACGGTAGGTTCGTAGCAGTAGTGTGAGTAGTTTTAATAAAATAATAATTGAAGGGGGCAACTGCACACAAAGAGGACCAAACAAGAAGTTAGCTGTAAGTTTAAGTTTAGAGTAAAGATAAATTTTTTGGGTCTTGAAATTATCAGTAATTTATATATGAATGTCGGTATGTGAACTCAATAACACCATAAGATAAAGTAACTTTGAATGTGACATAGTTTAAATTTGAAGCATAGGGCATGTCATATATACCTTAACGGTGTAATACATAATATAACCGGAGTAAATATAGGTAAATATTAATGTATTAACACTAGTGATATACCACATACAAGAGAACTTTTTTAGCTAATTAATCCCTTGCTAAAGAAGTTTGCCCTATTGTAGGAAAAGACGCAGTTGTAGTTAGGAAAATATTTACGAAAAGACGAAGCTTACTAATACGCTGTGAAAAATTGCAGGGAAATAAATCCGCACACCGATTTTGGTCCACACGGGTGGTTTAGTAGACACTTACAGCTAAAATATCAGTATTTTTCATTTGTAGGTTTTTGCGCATTGGCTAAAATTGCTGAACTAAAAACTGAGCCCATTTTTGTTATTATTTTTTTTATTATCGTCATATCTCAGTCAGTACAAAACTACTTACTTTTACTCCTTTGAGTCACACACTAAATCAATAATAATAATTTAAAATGTTCAACAACAACCATACCTATACCAACATTATTATCTTTTATCCTAAATATATTTTACTAGTTCTGTAAATACATTGTTGTAACCTTTTATCCAATATCCATTTAGCTATGGATGGAAAGAATTTTGTAAAGATTTTTCCTCTTTCGCTTCATTTGGTACATAATTACAACATTAATGTCAAACCTAATTTGTGACATATTATGAAAAGATGCACTTTAGCATAACGACTGCAAAAATCGATTTGCGATAGTTTTTTGCAAAACTTTGATATTTGGCAGAAATCAAATTTCAACTATTTTCTCAACATAACGGTAAAAAACCATATTCTGAGGCTTTAGACGATCACGATTAAATGAAAAAACTTTCCTCGTGCTCTTGTCTAAACTAATTGTTTTTAATGAACAGGTTTTTTATTACCTTATTTCAGATACAATACCTGAGAATGACCGCAATTAAAAATTTGATCCTATTTCTGATCTTGTAAGTTCAAGTTTTGTTACATTTCGTGAACCTTATATTGCTTCCACTTTAAGCGTACGAATTGTAATTTGTTATTTATAGCATACCAGCATTTACTGTTTGGGATGTTTTTGGTATCAGAACACACCCGTCCCAGCTGTCCGACGTCATGTTTTCGAAATCTAATTGCAGATTTATAATTAACGAGTTTAATTCCTACACCGACATGGGGCAATTCATAGAAATATCGAAGTACTGTGAGAAACCGCAACGATCACCACGTCCACAAAACATGTCATTTTTCCGAATCGTATTTATCGATCATTTAGGTCATTTGGTCGGAGTTTGTAAACTCTCAGGAATGATTAAACGAAGAGGGCCTGAGAAATATTATTTCTACCTGATTGGAGATAATCGATTGGAAAATGTGGATTTAAGCTTAGATCAGTGTGAGCTACCAAGCCGGAATTCATATCAAGATATTAGAGAACTTCCGCGAGGCCTAAACTATCCCGTGGGTATGGCATTGGTCTATAATGAGAGAGTTGAAGGCTTAAATTCACTGAAATTGACACAAAATAATGGGAAGTTTGAAATTATTGGCATTGATTCAGCAATGCAAAGCCTTATCATGAGATCACTTCTTGACTTTTATATAATTGGATCAGGATCTGAGTATGTGTATTGTGATTATTTCGATAACTTCTACAACGGCTATTCAAAAGTAGAAAATCCTATTTTACGGGATTGGAGTGACGATGGTGCTCAAGATAGGTCGCTCAGTAGATGTGGTTCTTTAGATCCATCAAAAATAACGCTTCCGTTTCAAAATGAACTTTGGGCATATACGACTCCCACACCCGGGACTAAAAATAAATGTCAAAACGGGATAAAATTTCAAATTGAGAATTCCGAACCAGTTAATAAACGCCCTAGATTGGTGGCGTTGCCATTAAATCAACCGACCACTAATTGCAAAAGTCTGATCGAACCTCCGGACGGAGGTACAGGATTCATTGTAGATGCTGATGTTTTTCAACGTGAATTAGATAGTGCATTTAATAATCCCAATAGAAACACACTTGTTGTAGTAGCAAACCGCTTCGTCGGGGTACTAGATACACAAAGCTCTGCTGCTGATCAGGATCAACCAGGGATGTTGTCCAACGATTTTCAGCACGTCGACACCAATTACATTCCGGAAATTGTTGATATAGAACCTGAAACGGAAACAAATTTTTTTGATTTTAGAAATGTTGTACCAGTTTCATTTGAACATTTTGATGAAGATCTTAAAAGGAACATTCCTTACTTTAATGAAAACTGCGATAATCTGGACGAACCAACACGCAGTCGATTTCTGAACCTACCAGGACAGCCTTACGACATGAGTTATATCACTAGGGCAGACGTTTGTCCTTGGATAGACTTGACGAACACGAATCAGCTACGTTGCAAATTATGTAATAAATTGTTGCGGCAAGGAATAATTTATGACCGACCTGGATCTAAAAGAATTACGAAAATTATGACGACTGGTATAGGAGCTCTAAATGGAAAGAATAGGAAAAATCTCAACAGGAAGTACATTGACGCCCATATTCAAAATCCAATGCACAAAATATCGGAGCAATTCTTTAAAAAAGTGGATGAAGGCCTACAAACAGAGGAAATTATAAAAGCTATTACAAGTGATACTGGGCCGTATTTGGAATTCTACAATAACACGGCTTCCATGCTCGTTGTAGCTTATCAAGCTGCTAGAATGGGAATTTCATTTTACAATTATAACAAACTGACCGATTTGGTCAAACATTTTGGGGGTAACATCGGGCATCTTTATAGTAACAGTGAAGGAATGCAGCGAATCGTTTTATCCATTGCTGATTCTATTCACCAAAATATGATTAAATATTTGTTACAAGAAACACCGCCTATTTCAATTATAATTGATGAGGCGACAGAGGTGTCCACAAAGCAAATCGTTGCTATTTGCTTCCAGACCCTCTCAGGCGATAAGGAAGTAAAAGTATTTTTCTATGGTTTTATAGATTTAAAGGGTAATCAGAAAGGAGACCATATATTCGACAAATTTGTTGAGAAACTCAAATTGGATAATTTGGACGATTACATAAAAAATAATTTGGTTGGAATGGCTTCAGATGGTGGCTCTAATTTTCGGAGTACTTTCCGAACAAAACTTAAAGGATATATTCGCAATGAATTGTTTGACATTCATTGCAACTGTCACGTTTTAGAAAGGATAAATTACCATGCATATAAACAAGTGCCATACTTGGGTATTCTTGACAGAAAAACAAATGAAATATTTAGAATTTTCCATTCCAAATCCGCGAAAAAAAAGGAAGTTCTTGAGTACATGATAATTAAACGAAAGGATTCACCATTTGAAGTGAAACGGATTCAAAAGATTAGATGGATAAGCAGTAAACTTCGGGCATTCAAAAACATTCTTCTACATTGGAAAACAATCCTTATATCATTACGGAAAATCATACAAGATGATTCCTACAGTGATAAATCAAGGTTGCTTGCAGCTTCTGCTGAGGAATTCATGCTTGATCCTATACTTCTGGCCAGTTTGGCCTTCTCGGCGGATGTTGCGAATGTGCTTTCTGATTGTTCTATCGCATTTCAACGGAGAGGGTTTACTCCAATACTGATCAATGAAAAAAGGACAGAACTCAAATCAAAATTTGAGACCTTGAAAAACGAGAATGGAAAATACCTCAAAACATTCCTTTCGAAACTAAAGATAAATAATAACGAAAGTGAAGAAGATGATGTAAATATTGAAAATGTTGAAAATGACTTACTAATATGGGACGGAATTGCTTTAAACGCCCCTAAAAAAATTCCTGGGACCACATTAAAAGCATTTTTTAAGAAGTATTTGGTAGCACTCAACAAGCAAGTGGATAATTACTACCCTGTGGGATTAACGGACAAGTTTGAAGTTTTTAACTGTAAGAACTTTGTAACCATGCGAACTACTTCGAATTTTGAATGTCAAAAGATCCAGCATTTAAACACAAAACTTCATTGGAACTACCAAAACACTCAACTTTGCTCTAATTGGAAAAAATTAGTCCTTAGACTTCAACGCCATAAAGAATTTAAACAACAATGTGATAAGACTCCGGAAGAGTTCTGGTCTTTTTACCTGAATGTGGACAATGGCGTTGGTTGGACTAACATGTTACAGGACATAATCAGTAAGGTTATTTCAAGTCCTGCAACATCGGCAGAAGTTGAGCGGATATTTTCTATGGTATGCGCTAAATATTGAGGAAGAAAACATTACTAGTTTTGAAATTAATTTGTTGTGTATATATTTTATAGTATTCCGCTACCAAAACTTTGAGAAGATATTTACTAAGGGTTTCTACAGTTGAAGCGCTCATCCGAATTCGCTTTAACGGGAAGGAAGATTTAACAAAACTTAACAAAGAGTTACTTGTGCGAAACTTTCTAAGGAAGCACTCAAGAGTAGATGACAATTCTAGAAGAGAAACCTGGACGTCTAAAAAATCTATTCAAATGCAACACAATGAAGAAGCAGTTGTTATAGACGAAATTCATGTTCCAAACGAATCCCAAGATGAAAATTTCGGACAGGATACTGACGACTCAGAAAGCAGTGATTCTGATTCTTCAAGTAGTGGAAGTAGTAGCTCCGACACAGACACTAGTTCAGATAGTAGCGAGTCGGACTCGACAACTTCCGTTGAAACCAGTTCCGAGGATGAAGAGCAGGAAGAAGAAGAGGACGAAGACTTAGAGGAGGCTGACGAATAGACGGGAAAAACATCTTGTAATTGTGTTCGATGGCAGTTATTTTGATATTATTAAATTTAACTTGAAAATGATCATTAATATAGCTCACAATGTATGTGTATTATAACGTTGAATTTTATTGCAATCGTTGCATCAATACAGGTCTAGCCAACAATGGAGCTAATTTTCAATAGACTAATGAATGAAATCGTTAAATTGAATTTTACTTCTAGTGCAGCACCGTCGCCGATGCATATTCTTTGAAAATTATAACATGTTTATGAAGTGTATTCACCATTTAAAGTAATTCAGTTGTTAACCACAAACAAGGGTTTTTAATGGTTAATTGAAATGACTCAACTCATTCAAATTGCTTCTTATTATCGATTTCGATCAACTCCAATTCGGCTTTAAGAAATAATGCACGACTTGCATTTTTTAAAATGCTTATGTAAAACTGCAGCAATTAATTATTCGTAGTTTTGTTAATCTGATTTAGCTTTTGATTCTGAAATACCTATTTTAATGTCTGTCAAAGACAATATTGACTTTCACGAAGGACAACGTGTGATTGCTTATTTCCCTCCAATAGCAGTTATCCATTGACCCAAATTCTAAATATTTTGAAACCTAAACTCTTTTTCTTACATAGTTGTCTAGCCTAAAAACAGAAAACAGTCCACAATAATATCATCAGAATCTCATTAAATGGCAAGTAAAACCATATTTGTTATAACAGAACGACATTTCCATGATATTATGACAAGTAATCCGGATTAAGAATGAAACATTTTGTATGCTTATTTACCATTTACATTTAAAATTGATTCCCAAAGTTTGGTAACTCAATTTAAACCAAGATAAATAATATTAATGTAGTAGTAGCATGCGTTTTTGTGGCATTTCAGGCACTGGTCGTAGTTTAAAAATAGGACGAATACATTTCATGTATGAATTTTTTAGCATTAAATCAACTTTGTGTGAATTATAAATCGTTTCTAAAACTGTATACATACATTTTTGTCGTTTATTGGGCCATATTCACTACAAAGCGCGAATTTTAAAAAGCAGCGATGGCCCTCCTAAGTACGAACCTGCTAGCGTGAGGACCGAAATTTCATTTTGGTCCTCTACAAGAATGAGAGGGAGTATAAAAGATATGTCTCGCCCTCAGTGAGGTAATGGCGATTGTGTAAAACCTCAGACGACTGCCTAAATGAGGGGAGGGCCAGGGAGAAAAAAATGCCCATCAGTGGGCTAGAGTTTTTTTGCAAATTACTTATTTTTGCAATCTTATATGAGTTGAGTGTCTTTATTGTGGGCTGATTTGTCATTGAAATCAGAAGCATTTGCTGTTTGCAAATACATGCATACTTTTACTATACGTACATACGCGGAAGAAAATGTTTCAACGGGTTTCGGTCGGGTATTTTTTAACGGGTGGGCCTAGCGTGAATACCCGAGGCCCGATAATTTGCGTGAAATGCAAATGTGATTTACTCCCCAATAGTTGTTGTGTTTCCTAGCATCCTAGTTTCCAAGCAACAGATGGCATTTCATTGTCATACAAAATTCAATCCGCGTTTATATTATTAAGTACTACGTATGGGTTGCATATTTGTTATTTCATTTCATACACTACTTTGGCTAAGCATTACATTCTCGTCATTGTCATGTCATAGGCATGCGTTCGCCTTGCAGGTAAATGCTGAATATAATTACAATGTTCGAATAATTCGGTGCTTCCTTTCAATTCATATTTGTCAGGTTAATATTTAACGAACGTACGTTTACTAAGCTACTTTCACGGAATGTGAAACGACAGGTTAGTTAAATGGTGTTTTGCAGCTACAATAATTACCTTTACTGTACGTGTGCTAATTATTATAACACTTAGGAAATCATCAATTTTTGGGCCAAGACTATGGTGTACACCAGAACACAAATTCGTATTAAGTATGCACATGTAGATAAACTAGGTTTTTTCTCGAGTGCTGGGTATGCCCATCAGATTAAAATTCGTGGTTATGGTAAGGTGGGACTAATAATTTACTTACAATCTCTTATTTCAGTATGTATTCTCTTTTAAAGGAATATTTTGCAGTATAACATATTAAGAATAGCGGTCCACCAGAGTCGCCATTGTATTTGGCGAGAGTGTGTGTATACTGTTTCACGCGGGTTTTCACGGGTTAATTAAAATAGTTGGGAACGGGTTACGATCGGGCCCGGGTTTGATATAAACCAAAAGACAGGGTTTTTTCCGGGTTCGGGCTGTGGAAAAAATATTAACCGGGTTTACAGCGGGTTCGGGTTGAAAGGACAAATTAGCGAGCGGGTCAAATCCAAAAAATTCAGCCCGGTAGCGGGGCCGGGCTGATTAAATTTCTACGGGGTATCCTTCGGGTTCGGGTCTGATTGTATGACCGGGCCCCACCTCTAATACAGATTTTGATCTGTGCTGGTTCAAACGTTATAGGGAATTAAAAGTTGTGAGGGAGGGGTATCGGTGGAAACCTCGTGTAGAATATGGCAATACAAATTTTAAGAAAAAGATGATGGTACACCCCCGTGTGTTTTTCCAGTTACAACTTCAAACCCTTTGAAATAAAAGGGTTACAACAAATTCAGCACAGATTCTGAAAGGAAATGATTTTCGCTTTTAAATAGCACCTTTACAATGTTACGGCTATTTCTAAATACATAGTACAGCAATATTGCAGGTAAAAAACCGCGATTTGGAATAACCCAATGCATAAGCTTTGATGGAGTCATAACTTTTTTGAACTCCAGGTCTCTACCCGAGTTTTCAGCACTGTAGGATTGACATAGCCCTTTAATTCTCCTATAAGTAGCCTTTGACTGCAAGCTGGTGTATCACAAAGTCCCTTGGTTGCCCGGTTGCCGGTACTAATCTTAGATTGTTTTTTTTAAACAACTTATGCATAATTGAGTTTTTTTTTAACATTTTATTTTAAGACTTGAAGATGCTAATATTTAAAAGTTGATTTTATTGCGCGTTTGTTGCACAATGTTAAACTAATGGCGCACTAACTAATCATTGCCGCTCACTCTGGTCAAATAAATAAACGGTATTCTGGT
>JAQFXU010004544.1:0-13295 GCA_034693705.1 Spatulosminthurus flaviceps | reverse complement strand
CGTTGTAAAGAAAGTCTCTCCATTTAAGCAATGGTCAGGAATTTGGCCATTTGGCCCATTGTGGCCATAATGGTAGCGGTGGAGGGAAAATTATTTTCGTGAAGATGTAGTTGACTATGATGATCTCAAAAATTAATTTGAAACAAATTATACCATTGGTTCAATTTTGGTAAAATTCGCCATGTCCGGTTTGGATGTAATCGGCCTAACTGTGAATGTATAGAATTTTAGATGTTAAAATCAAATTCATTATAATATTTAGAACCATGAAAATTCCAATAGGACAGATGCCACTATCTCAAAAAATTATCAGCTTATCATGTAATTACCAAAATTCTTCTCTGATTTCAAGGTTTCCCATAAAATTTCCATTTATGCTTGAAATCAATGCCACATAATGAACCAAAAAACGATCCGGGTCTCACAGGTACAGAAGACAATAATTTTGTTCGTAATTTTGTTCAGAAATTTTTCATCCGAAAATTTAAAGGCAATGAAAATGTTTTACCAAACTTTCCTACCATATAGCATTGAAGAAGTCAAAAAAATTCTTACCGTGAAGCCGTGAACAGATCAAAATATTTGCAATGAAATAAAACGGTTCTGTGACTATTTTTACTTATGCTGCCAATTACAAAAACATTTCCCGCAATAAAAACGTCACATGACTTTTTGCATTGCATAGAAGCACATTGATTGTAATTTTTCATCGATACAAAGAGAATATTACAATACATTTTAGCCCGGAACTATTTTGTGACGATGATTTATTGTCAATGAAGACTAATTTATGACAGACTTTGACCAGGAAAATCAATGCAAAATTGGAAAATAATATATTGTACAAAAGCAATCATTGACGAAAAATATTTTTGAGTGAAGCTCGACGCAAATGTTGCAATAATTACATAAATTTTTTCTTGTTACGTAATATTTAAAAATTCAAGTACGAGATAATTTTCTTATCATAATTTTGGTTAATGTTCAATAAATTCTGTCGCTTAGAACCATTTCATAGTCATATGCCATGCAGACATTCCAAAATAATTATGACTGAGATTTGTTTACTTTCAGAAGCAAGCGGGGCTTAATAATAAAAAAACAATCAATTTTAGCATTATTATCCTACGATGCCAACGATGCATGATTATGTTACACAGTTGTGGGGGACATGAATAAAGAACATTTTTACGATAAAAACTATGCAAAAATTTTCAGATCAATGATGAGCTACAAAATTTTACAATTCCACGATGCAAAAATTAGACTGCATGAACCTAAACGGCATCGCATATTTTGTATACGGACGTGTTGATAACCGATACAATATAAGGCTTTGACGATTATTTTAGCTAAAACACGGAAGTGATACAACGGATTTGTCAAATATTGGTGACATTTAATGGATTTCAATTCCCCAAGGCTTTGTAAATTATCACTGTTAACCATGAAATGTGAAAATGATTGTCACGGTGCATGTTATTGAAACAGCACCAGGAAACTTGATGGTGGCACATCCCACGGGGATATTGCCATTTCCATGTTTGTACTTACAATACAATGGAAAACATCCTATATCTAAGTTGTCATTTGGGAAGCTAGAGGTTTTCATGAATTCAAATTTTCAACATAAAGCAAAGGAGCGTAAAATATTTTGGACAATCAAGATTTACAAAATTTTGATTATTGTATTTACAAAACCATATTAGAAACTCAGCCTTTAAATTCATAACTAATTTCAAACTATTAAAATTAAATTTTCTCATTTACCTGTGCCATTTTAATTTTCAGACTTGGACGCGTATTTTTTTGGCTATTATTCAAATCTGACCTTTTCGTAATTCCTGAGCACCCATACCATTTTCAAAATGATTTTTTTGCGTCAAATTTGCATATACATTCTAGTTATGCCAACGTTTGCCCACCTTCTGTTAATAGAGGAAAATGGCTTCACATTTTCCCAGGTACAATCTCATACTCAGTTTTGTACCCCGATTTTATATTTTGATCCTGCCATCCAAAGTCCGAAAACCCTATCACTTCAGAAACACATGGTAGAAACCTTCGCAACCAAATTGCAGCCAATTGTTATTACTACTTTGATTTTTTGGTATCGACAGGATGATCCCTTCAAAATTCATCTGGCTAAAGAAACATGTAAAATATTTATTACAACCATTGAAACGGAAAAGTTAAAGCGCATTTCTCCTGACCTTTTTGAAAATCTACTCCAAGGTACGAAATACTTCCCGTCAGTATTAAGAGGGGGAAATGACTTGTTCCTTGCAATGTATCCTCGAGACTTTCGTTTCAAAATATACCAAATGAGGTTATTGACAGCAAAAACTTTCTACGGATATGATTATTCATTCCCTGAAAATTTATTCTTTCTTGAATGGAGTTCGGAAATCATGAAATTCACAAGGACGTTTTCCCTTCAGATATTCTGCGAATCCAAAAGGTCCATTTGTGTCAAAAGGGAGGAGCCAAGGAATCCGAATGACATTGTGCGGAAGAGGTCCAACATTCGACGGTACAATTTTAATAAACACGAGCTGGCGTTCCTAGATCGTATAGGACCTCCGATAGATGCTGTTTGGGAGTACAGGGACCGAAGTAAGCTTACTCTGAAGGATATCATGTTGAATTTTAAAGATTACCGATTGCCAGCATTTGCATTGGCCATTGACTCGGCTGCCATTTTGAACGCTACGCTAAAAATTTCAGTGGATTGGGTTCCACGGAGTAGCATAACCCCTGGAGCAGAATTAATTCAAGGGCGTGACCTTAACCATGAATTTTTTGTCACAAAATACACAGAGTATAAATTCGCTTACTGTTCTCCAGATAAACATCAGATGAACGTGCAACTCCTGGGGATTTTTCAACCATTTGATTGGTGCCCTCTGATTCTTTTAGTATTGGCGGCTGGCTCCATCTCCGTAGTACTAATTAAAGCAGGAAATAAGTCATTGGATACAATCTACATGATTATTTCCTCATTATTTCTTCAAGTAGATTTGAAACTCAAAAAATTATTTTGGGTCTTTATACTTTGGAATTTGCTTCTAATAATTTTAGTTAACTTCTACTACGGGGAAATTGAGAGTCTGTTCGTGTCACCAGTAAAACCGAAAATTATCAAAGATTTTAAGGATCTGCATCAAATGAATTATCACGTGGTGACAAATTCCAGAGAACAGCTACGACATATGCGTGACGAGAAATCAAGTATATTCCGTAATACCTCATACTTTGATGACTTGAGGGGATCGATCCAGGTTGTTAGGGCATTGTACCCAGAATTACATCGGATTGTAGGTCAAGGCAAGGGAGCATTGATAGACCATTCCAAGGATATTGATAATGAAGCTTTGATACTTGGGATTGCTAATCCAAATAGGGAATGCTTTGTTGGTCGAAATGGTATCTTAGGAAACCCCAGTGCTTGGTATTTTAGCTATCCCCTCGCATTAAATCTTCGTAGGATGTACCATCTCTGGTACACTAATGGGATTATTATTTACATGGACAAATTGGAAATGAACCACTTTAATTTGGAGGCGTTGGATATGTATGCGAAGAATAACATTACGATACCCGAGTTGAATAACCTGCTCTTGAAGCCATTGAAGCTGGTGGATTTTCTTGGAGTTTTCTATTTATGCTTAACTTTCCTACTCACAGCTTTGGTGATATTTATCTATGAAACTATTAAAGCAAAATGTCAAAGATAAGGAAAATGAGAAAAGTTCCTTGATATATTCCCTATAGCTGCAACTGAAAATACATTTCCTAACTCAGCCATTTAAAATCTGAAATCTACTGGGAAATAAAACCCTGCGCTCCTAGATATCTAATTCCATCTAATTGTATGTTTGCTAAACCAGTGCGAAGTTGCTTGCCGACAGGGGGCGTACTCATACACCTTTTACCCTCCAGAAATATGACTTAATTAACTTAAGTATGCTTCGCTTTATGTAGTAATGTCTAGGCCAAGAAACAATTTTGCCCAAAAAGAGTCTTTCTTTCCTTGTCTTCGTAATTCCCAAAATAAAACCGATAAACCAGAAAATGCATATTTTATTGAAACTTCACAACACTATATAACTATGTGACAACAATTGTATCTTCTCGATTTAAAATTTTGTATGTGTGCAATATATTTTCCTCCGCTAATCATAATATTCGTAATAAACACATTCATGCGATAAATATCTAAACCTCATGTTTCTAATTAGCTCCGCAATTAAAACTACAAAACACACGAAAATTGGAAACAAGTAAATGAAAAACAAAGTTTCAATAAAATTTGATCGAAATTTTAGGCTCTGAACCTTTCTTTTCATTCCCTTAATATGATTCAAGCTTTTGTCTAGAGCTCCACAAAGACTCAAAACTCTTTTCACACAAACCTATAGAACCCCAATCTCCAAAACATGCTTCACGAATTGCATCAACGAGTTCGCATATGTTGCTCCAAACATCCAGCCCTCGGTAGATTCAAAAGCTTTTTCCTCTCGCAGAACCAAAGGTTTTTCCGTTTTTCAGCCAGCGATCCCCTTCGATGATCCGGTACTTTGAAATTATTAATTTTGCTTTCGTAGTTCAAATATGAGGTTCCATTGCATTTGCAAATTTCATCCTCAATGGAATTTTTCGGATAGCCTTGAGGAAACACCAAACGGTCGATTACAAAATTCATGGATTTTCTAAACTTAAACACAAAACGGCTACTATTTACTCTGTATCTTGTATACATCATGTAGTGAGAGAAGCTGGTAAATGTGATCATATCAAGGTGATCCTTCAAATACATTTCGCTGTTTGTGTTAGAGCTTCGTAGCTCTCATTGAAACGTGTTCCACTGTAATGTACAACTGCGGGAATTATCTTCAAATCGGCCAACTCCTCAAACCTTTTCAGCCCTGCTATTGGTTTGGGTGCGGTCGGATCTGTAGTTAAGACACTTAGGTACGCGTTGGTCAGCACAATGCTTAATAGTGGTATTAGTGGAATTTGAACCATAGAATTCAAGGAAATTTTGAAACTGGGTTGCATATAAAATCCGAGAAAAATTATTTGAACAGGAATTGTATCCACAATTTCTTCTCAAATGGTCCGGAATAAATTTCATAGGTCAAATATTTTCCCAGTCCATGACAGGACAAAAACTGGAGAAAATCTGTTTTAGTGAACATAAATTGAAGAGTTTTTCCCTAAGGTTGCTGCGAGGCAATGAATGGGTGAAGCATTCCTTTCATCAAGCGTTTCTTCAAACTTCGTTTGAGCGTTTGATTTGAAAATTTATTTTGGATAATTTTAAGGATAATGTATGAATGATCTTGAATGGATTTTTCAGTAAATATTTTTCTACCTTTGCAAGTTTTCCAGAAATTGTTTTCCAACATCATTGAAACTACAAAGTATTCTACTCCCCGCTCGAATTTTTCCATGTTGATTTCTATGGTTGATCGTAATTGGGCTGGATTTTTGGAACTTCCCAAAAGCACATAAACTAGTTGGATAATGCAGGGGACGTACCAATATTTCAGGGGATGAAAGATAACAAACGGTTATCGAATGTAGGGGAATATGTTTTCAAATCCTTTCGGAGTAGCTCTACTGAAGTTTTCAGTTCCGTCATGTTTCCTGTCACAATCCAAATTAGAAAACGTTACTTACGTGCGATGGAATTCAACTTTTAGCAAATATTAGTGGCACTTAATGGTTTGGTAATTCCCCAATGCATTGAAAACTCATGTGGGTCCCCAGATCTTACAAAAGGATATGGCAGGCATTTTAAAATGACATAAAATTTAATAGCAGCGCATTCCACGGGGAAAAAGCAAACTCTCCAAGGGAAGTTGCCACGTCGACGTTTCTGTAGAACAATAAATTCTGCTCAAAGCTGACCTATTTGCAGAGTTGAAGAAAGAGGATTGTAATTTTCAACAGAAACGGTGAAGTGTAAAATATTATAATACATCCAGAGTATCAAATTTTTTCACGCACACAAAATTTGCAGGCAAACAACAAAATCCCTAAAATTTTTAGACTTGTCGCACCCCTCCAAGCAAAACAGTCTAATTACCATAAATCGTCGTAAAATGTTAATCTTTACCCATTGATTATTTATTTTATCCCTCCACGTCGTATTGGTTCTTAACTTTCAAATCCAAACTTTTCATAATTCTTTAAACTTTTTCCAAAATGATTTTTAACCATCAAATTTGCTTATGTATTCTTATTACCATTACATCCGTTCACCTACAGTTGCAAAGTAATGGTTTCACATTTTCCCAGGTTATTTCTCGTACTGAAGCTTTTACTCCAATTTTATATTTTGATCCCATCAATCAAACTCCCAAAACCTCATCAATTCAGAAACACGTTGTGGAAACCTTCGCAACCAAATTGCAACCAATGGTTATTACCAACTCGGTTTTCTGGTATCGACAAGACGACCCGCATAAATTTCACCTGGCTAAACAAACATGCAAAATTTATATTATAACCATAGAGACGGAACATTTAAAACGGATTTCTCCAGTTCTCTTTGGAAATCTACTCCGAGAAGTAAAATACTCCATGATAATACCAAGAGGAGGAAATGACTTGGTTCTTGCTATTTATCCACAAAACGCTCTCTTCAAAATAAACCGAATGAGGTTATTGACAACGAAAACATTTGAACGAGAATATCCTTGGTACCCTGAAAATTTATTCTTTCTTGAATGGAATGCAGGATTGATGAGACTCACAAGGATGTTTTCTCTTCAGATTTACTGCGAATCTAAAAGGCTCTTGTGCGCTAAAAGGGAGGAGCCAAGGAGCCAGAATGATATTTTACGGAAGAGGTCAAGTATTCGAAGGTACAATTTTAATAGATATGCGCTGGCATTGCACGATCATATTGGACCTCAGGAATCTCTTTGGGAGTTCAGGGACGGAATGAAACTTACTCTGCAGGATATTATGGTGAATTTTAAAGATTACCGATTGCCGGTCTTTTCATTGGTCATTTTCTCGGCTGCAATTTTGAACGCCACGCTAAAAATTTCGATGGATTGGGTTCCGCGTAGTATCGTAAGCCCTGGAGCACTATTAATTGAAGGAGGTGATCTTAGACATGCATTTTTTGTCACAAAATACACAGAATATAAATTTGCTTACTGTGCTCCCGATAAGCATCAGCTGAACGTACAACTCGTGGGGATTTTTCAACCATTTGATTGGGCCACTCTGATTCTTTTAGTAATGGCGGTTGGCACCATCTCTGCAGTACTGATTAAAGCAGGAAATAAGTCATTGGATACAATCCACATGATAATTTCCTCAATATTTCTTCAAGTAGATTTGAAAATCCAAAAATTGGTATGGGTCTTTTTCCTTTGGAACGTGCTTCTAATATTTTTAATTAATGTCTATTGTGGTGAAATTGAGAGTCTCTTTGTGTCACCAGTAAAACCGAAAATAATCAAAGATTTTAAGGAACTGCATCAAATGAATTATCACGTGGTGACATATACCCACGACGAGCTCCAACATTATCGAGGCGAAGGTGGAAGGCCAAGTATGTTCCGTAATACGTCATATTTTGATGACGTAAGGAAATCGGCACAGTGTGTTCACGCACGGTACCCAGAATTTCATCGGGTAGTAGGGCAAAGCAAGGGAGCAATGATAGACAATTCTAAGGAAATTTATATTGATGCTTTAATACTTGCAGGTGTTAATCCAAATATGACATGCCTTGTTGGTCGCGAAGGTGTCTTAGAAAACCCCACAGGTTGGTTTTTTAGCTATCCCCTCGCATTAAATCTCTATAAGATGTTTCATCTCTGGTATGCTAATGGGATTATTATTTATTTGGAACAATTAGAAGTGAACGGCTTTAATTTAAAGATGAAGGATTTGTATGCTAAGTTTAATGTTACGATCCCCGAAAACAATGGTCTGCTTTTGGAGCCTTTGAAGATTGTGTATTTTCTTGGAGTAATTTATTTATGTTTGATTTTCCTTGGAACAGCATTCGTGGTTTTTATTTGTGAAATTATTAAGGCAAAGTATCAGAGGAAACGAAAGCGAGCAAAGCATGTTTGGTATCATGTGTTGGCTATAACTAGATGGAAAATTAATTTGAGGACTAAGTTTCTACCTCAGCGTGAAAAATTGATTGGTTGGAGACTTGTAAAGAATAAGATGCCACTTTTTCGAAAGATTTGGAAATCTTAAAAATGTCATTTGATGATATTTTCATGGCGTTCTTATGGGGACACGTTTGTATTTGCAAATAATATTAGCAGACTGGTTTTTCTTCATCAATTTTCTTGAGGAAAATGAATCAACAAATGTACACATAAATTTTGCCAGCAAACGTTTGTAGAATGTTATAACGCTTGAATGTCATGGAATTTATTTGACTGTATTGAAGCTGTAGGTGGTAGAGAAAAACGCAAAATGCAAATTAATTTGATCTTATCTGTATCCTACTATTTCGATTTAACTTGTTTATTGTCAAGTCAAAATGATGTTGTAAGCATTGTGCAATAATGGCGTTGTAATTGAACATGCACTGAAGGACAAACCAACTAACAATAAATATTAAGTCAAAATTAAGCCTATATTTGAGTCTTGAGTCGCACCGTGTTAAGTTCCTTTCCTACCCAACCTTTCAGGTTTTATTACCCGAGTATCTAGGCCCCAAACTTATTGTAACTCGATCATACATTCGTTTATTTGCATTTTCTATTGACATTTTATTTTGATTTTGACCAATTTGCCAAAAACCATAGTGGGTTTAAGTCAATTTGATCAGTTCATGGCTGCCTTACCTAAATATCTTGACATTTTTAACACATCAATACTACTTCGAATGCGGGTAAAAAATGAAGTTGCCATCTTGAGGTCAAACGGACCAGTGTGCATTGCGAATGGTGTCCATCCTCACATTTTGCTGGACGCGGATCTGTCCATGCTGATTTATCATATTCATGGTTCCTATTATGGGGTAAAAATGTCTCGGAATATCTCCCAGGACTTCTTGTGCCTACAATATTTAAACAGTAACCCCTATTTACAGATATTCGTTTTTATTGGCTCGCAAACTCAAGTCATCACATTGGCTTTCAAAGTTTCATGGGCTAACCCAAAAACCCCTCTGCTTGGCTCGACGAAAAATATCGTGTAAGGTTTTGCTAATAAATAGACAACTAAAATGAGCCAGTGATTCCCCTCGAGGAAGTTCAGTCTCGTTGCTCATTTCAGATTACTTCAAATTATACATATATTTATAATAAAATGAAATCCCCTGGTAATACTACCTTTGAGCATGACATTTTTACCAAGAAATTTTCCCTAAAATTAAAAAATAGAATGCTTCTTTAAGGCAACTTCTTGTTTTTAAGTTTTCTACAAACATTTACTTAAGTTTGAAATTAAACTAAACATTCCGTCCACAAAGAAAATAAATAAACTAAAATAATAATCAAAAATTCCCGGATCTACTTTTGGGGTGGTTGGTAAAAACTGTAAAGCGGGTGAGCCCTCATAAGTCAAGAGTAATTTGCAAAGTTGTGGCAAGATGTTTACAGAATTTAAAATTTCAACAGAAGCATGGAAGCGTAAAATATTTCCAAAACGTACCAAGGCCACCAAATATTTGTAGACAAAAAGCATGTGACTTTTAAATACAGAATAGTCGCTTCATTTCACTCGCTTTCCAATTCCAAGTTCCTCATTTCGTTAAGCCATTTTAAATTTCAGTACTGGCCGACTAAATATTTCAGAACTATCAATTCTATCCTATTCGCAGGTCTGAAACACTTATATGATTATTTCCAAAATGATTTTTATCCGACAAATTTGGATGTACGTTCTAATTTCCCTAACATCCGTCAAACCAGATTTAAAGGGAGATGCCTTCAAATTTTCCCAAGTACTACCTCATACTGATCATTTCACCCCAATTTTATATTTTTATCCCGCCATTCAATCTCTTCAAACCTCATCACTTCAGATACAGATTGTTCAAGCATTCGTAACCAAGTTGCAGCCATTGGTTATTACAACTTGGAGTTTCTGGTATCGAAAAGACGATCCTCATCGAATTCAGCTCGCAAAACAAACATGCAAAATTTATATTATAACCATTGACACGGAATATTTAAGATGGATTCCTCCAGTTCTTTTTGGAAATGTACTCCAGGGCACAGAATATCCTTTGTCATTTTTAAGAGGAGGAAATGACTTGGTCCTTGCAATTTATCCAGGGAGCCATCGCTTCAAAATCAATCAAATGAATTTATTGGCAACCAAAACCTTCCTTCTAAATCATCTTTGGTACCCTGAAAATTTATTCTTTCTGGAATGGAGAGCGGAAACTATGGAAATCACAAAGATTTTTTCCCTTCAAATTTTCTGTCAATCAAAAAGACGCTTGTGCCTCAAAAGGGAGGAGCCAAGGAATAACAATGATATTTTACAGAAGAGGTCAAACATTCTACGGTACAATTTTAATAGACATCCGCTGCCGTTCCGGGATCGTAGAGGAGATTCTGTTTGGAAGTACACCGACGGGATGAAACTTACTATGAAGGATATCATGGTGAATTTTATAGAGTACAGATTGCCAGCATTTGAATTAGCCATTGCCTCCGCTGCAATTTTGAATGCCACATTAAAGATTTCGACAAATTGGGTTTCGCGTAGTAGTGTAAACCCCGGAGGAATATTAATTCAAGCGGAGGATCTGGATTACGAATTTTTTGTCACAAAATCCACGGAATTTAAATTCGCATACTGTGCTCGCAATAAAGTTCAACTGAACGTGCATCTCCTCGGGATTCTTCAACCATTTGATGGGTACACTCTGATTCTTTTAGTATTGGCGGTTGGCACCATCTCTGCAGTACTGATTAAAGCAGGAAATAAGTCATTGGATACAATCCACATGATAATTTCCTCAATATTTCTTCAAGTAGATTTGAAAATCCAAAAATTGGTATGGGTCTTTTTCCTTTGGAACGCGCTTCTAATATTTTTAATTAATGTCTACTGTGGTGAAATTGAGAGTCTCTTCGTGGCACCAGTAAAGCCGAGAATAATCAAAGATTTTAAGGAACTGCATCAAATGTATTACCATGTTGTGACAAATTCCAAAGAAGTGCTCGAAGATTTGCGGGACGAGAGTACAAGTTTGTTCCGTAACACGTCATATTTTGCTGGCTTACAGAAATCGGCCAAGTGTGTTCAGGCAGAGTTCCCAGAATTTTATCGAGTTGTAGGACTAAGCAAGGGAGCAATGATAGCCCCTTCCAGTGATATTCATAATGATGCTCTTATTCTTGGGATTTTTAATCCAAGTATGGAATGCTTTGCTGGTCTCAATGGTATCTTAGAAAACCCTTCGGTCTGGTATTTTACCTATCCCCTAGCATTAAATTTACGTAGGATGTTCCATCTCTGGTATGCCAATGGGATTATTATTTATATGTACAAACTGGAAATGAATCACTTTAATTTAAGGAAGATGTACATGTTTGCTAAGAATAATTTTACAATCCCCGAGAACAATAATTTGTCTTTAAAGCCTTTGAAGGTGGTGTATTATCTAGGAGTATTTTATTTATGCTTGAGTTTCCTGCTCACGGCGTTGGTGGTTTTTATTTGGGAAATTATTAAGGCAAAGTTCCAGAAAAAAATTTCTTAAAACAAAAATTTTACAAAATTTTGAGAAAAATATCAAAGCTCCCAATTAAAATTTTAGATAGCCAAAATCTAGCTAATGACAATCAGACAATCCAAGATTTTTTAGAGAAAACCACATTAAGATTCTTCTTCTTTATTCTTACATGTCAACTAAGGAATGTTCAAAACATTTTGCATAGATATCGTTCGGGTAGTTTTGGAACAACCGTGTTCGCACTAATAATAATATGATGGCAATGGTTAGCCGTATATGTCATTTACATGTTGTCAGTCTCTAAAAGCAACGTCCTGATTTTATTGGATGTTTTTTACTCAAAGTGGCAAAGAATGGGAAAAAATTCATAATTATTATTAATTGTTTTAGCTTGAAAACAAACTGTACTGAGAACGTTCCCATCCGCATCTGCGCATGGCTCAATTGCTTGAAAACATATAATTTTTCGGCCTACCTCAGCTTTGTTGGTAATGATAAATTGGTTGTCGATGACACGCAAATTTTACATTATGTACCTACTTTTAATGTGGAAAATGTTTGCAGTAGAAACGATGAAAAAATTAGCTTAACCCTTGTTGTTGGTCTAATGCTTCCGTTGCTGGACCTGGAACTATCCATGCTCGTTTATGATAGATATCATGCGTATTTTGGTGAAATGTCTTGGGACATCCCTAAAGATTTCGACCTGTATGATATTTAAATGAGAAACCCTCTACGATTTTAATCTTTTATTTGCCTCACAAACTCTGTAATAAAAAAAGTAATCATATTGGCTCATCATTTCCTTACCCCTAACACCTGCACATTGCTTGTGGCAAAGTATATGGCTCTGCAAGTATAAAGAGGGGAAATGTAGAGAGGTGGTTTCCCTCAAGGAAGTTACTCGCTTATTTCCTAATCCTACACAATATTTTCCATGTACTCAGAATACATTGAAATCCCCTGGTGACAAAACTATCGAGACTGGCCTTTTTCTCGACGAAGTTTCCCCTTTAGGGAATTTTTACTATATTATTCCTGCACGTTAACGTGTTTTCTACTATCATTTTCCAGCTTAAAAGTAAACATTTAATCGTTAGAGAAAATAAATAAACCGAAATGATTCCGAATTTACGGATAGAACACATTTATTCTGGATTGGTAGAAAGTGTAAAGCGAATGTGCACTCACAAATATAATTCCTATCAGAAATCTTTCAATTGCGTTCATAATTAAAAAGTTGGAGCCATATCACAAATTTATTGAAACCTCAAAATGAATTTCAAAATTTTGGTTTTCCATCTTTGCATTTGCATTTCTATAACATCCGCCCAACTGCCAGTAAATTCTAAAAGATTTACATTTTTGGATCGTATCTCTCTGGATGGCAAACTCACCCCAATTATCTATTTTGACACAACGCAGATTACCTCAAAAACCCGACAACTTCAGCATGAAATCATGGAAATTTTCACTACCGAATTTCAACCAATGTTCCTCACCGCTTCTGCCCTCTGGTATCGAAAAGATCCGTCTCCACTCCATGTAACGAAATTAACCATCAAAATTTTTGTTGTAATCCTTGAAACAAAGGTCCTACAAGGAATCT
>JAQFXU010004543.1:0-13295 GCA_034693705.1 Spatulosminthurus flaviceps | reverse complement strand
AATGAATTACAACATTTTCATTACTTATAATTCAATTTCAGTAAAATTTATTAATAATTACCATTGTAAAACCTACATTTTTCGGAATTAGTTCGTATCAATGCAGAGCATGCAGTTCCCTAAAAAAATAAACACAACTCTTATCGTTCCTAATTTTTATTGGATGGGCAAAGCTAATTTTAAAAACTACGACGAATAAAAGACTGAAATCAACTGATTAAAAGCTGGAGGACAAGTTGCATTTGCCGGATTTTTTTTACTAACCTAGACCTCACTGATGCTGTATACTTATATGGTATAGTACGTTGTACGTTATTATTATGTACGCACTATGGTACAGAACAATATCGCGGTTCACTATTGTGAAAAGTGTTTAAAATTTACTTATTGCTACAACAATAATAATAATAATTGCATTTACTTCCTCATAATTAGGAAAATAAGAAAATGTATTAGGTCAAACTTTTTGTCATGTACACCTTATTATGTAAAGCAGAATTTTCACACTGCACGGCTTCACAAAAACGTTTTAGAGAGTAACATTTATCAAGGTTATTTAAATTAAACAGAGATCGAAAAATTCTAAAACGATTCCCACTGGTGCTTACTTGAATAGTAAAACTTTAAGCAAAAAATAATTCGACCACTTATCGTCACAACTATACAATTAAGTACGACAACTCAACTAACTTATGTTAAATTAATAAAGTCATTCCACCACTAATACAAAATGAATACACCTAAAGAAATGCTAAAACTATACCTAGACAACTATTCAACATGTACACTGTTTGTGACTGAACCAACCCAAAACGTTGCAATTATGAATACAATTATAGAGAACCCAACCATGCACAGCACTGACATGGGCAAGGGTGTTACGGGCTATCA
The DNA here is from genome assembly GCA_034693705.1 of Spatulosminthurus flaviceps. Classification (NCBI taxonomy): domain Eukaryota; kingdom Metazoa; phylum Arthropoda; class Collembola; order Symphypleona; family Sminthuridae; genus Spatulosminthurus; species Spatulosminthurus flaviceps. The sequence goes on along the minus strand of JAQFXU010004543.1, from coordinate 12,404 downwards.
ACATGTGTACTTATACAGAGGAAATTCAGGTATTGACTACATTTCCCAGTTTTCGCTACCGTAATCATTAAACATAATAAGTTAAATAAGTAAATAACAATCATTATTTCATAAATTATACAATAATCAAATGTGTAACGTCAAATTAAAAATGCATTGAACTAAATAACTATTACTAATTAGCTTTGTCCTTATTTATTCAAGCAATTTCATACACCAACGGCAAACTGTTATTTCAAATTTCAAACCAACCCGTACACTTTTCTATAACATTAATGAATTAGGTATAGTCAAAAACAAAGACTATACATATATGGGGCACTTAAATCAACTTAATATAACAAATGACTACAGGAATAATTGTCAAGGGTAAACTTTGGAATTACAATCAAAGGAAAAGTACTACTAGGCATGTAAAAATTATGCTAACTGAAAAACACCAGCCCGTAAAAAGTTGATATTGCTGTTGATATCCGATCGTTTTTACATATTTTCAGATCGAACTTAACTAGAATGAAACGAAATTTCCACTCAGGTGTGCATGTATATTGGAAACTGTTTTCATAAATTAAAATGACAGCAGTACTCAGTATTCCTTTCTTCTAATTTTGGCAGGTGAAAATCTCTTATGTTTATCTTAAATTTTATCTAATATTGAAGCCACGAAAACTTATTTTCCGCTTATCGGTAATTACCAGATGTAGTTTTACAAACAGTATTTAAAATAAATATAAACAAATATAATTTATACAAATAGTTAAATTAAACGTGCATATTTTGCACACAAAAACATCCTTGCTCCACACATTCTATGAAATATTAATAGCCGGAACATGTTGTAAGCAATTGTGACGGCGACACAGAAATGGTAAAATGCACTGGCCCTTGTTTAGACGTCTGATACTGTTGAATTTTCAGTTTTGCCGTTTGAAATTTTTCCACTTGGTGGAACACTGTGAAAATAGCAACACATTTATAAAACCTCCAAATCTTCAAAATTTACAAGTTTCATGTATATTATGTATGTTATAAGCGTCGTAACTCTTTACTTGTGATTATTTCTAGAATCTGCTACTGGTCTGTGGGGATCTCGTACATCAACCAAGGCTTCATTTAATGGCTGCTTTTCACTACAAAAAAGAAATTATTCCATTACATATTGAATTGGAAGAATTAAATAATTAAAATATGTTAATTTAACCCTGTTATAAGGTTATTAAATTTTTGATATATGTATAATTGAGTTATTTCTCCGTAGAAATCCATTCAGGTTGTTATATTCATACGGATATGTAAGTACCTGATGGCACTTTTTGTCGTAGTTGTTGTTAACGATGGTGATCGCTTTTTCCCACATGAATTTTTCGTTAAGGACCATATAATACCTATACAAATGACAATACATTTCAGATTAGTTTCCCAGCCACCGTAAGTACTGTATATGCTTTTTGGACATAAACCATCAAGTAAAAATATACAGAACAAAATAAACCTACCAGTTTGGTTCATTCGGCAGCAAGTGAAATCCAAAATACAAAGTAATACCAGGAGGATGGAAAGAACGATGGCAATTAAAATGGGAGTCCTCACAGCTACTTCCGTAAGATTCTCGGAAACTTCGTACCCCACATCAGTACCTACAAGATTACATCAGAATTCATTAATTTTTCTTACCAATTATCATTACACGTTCTACATAAAAATACAAACACATATGGTAACATTTAGAAAACTATTTCAATCCCACGTCACACCGTTGACATGGTAGATTTTTCACTATTTCTAGACCTATATGCTATCTTGTGTTTTCAATGGCTTGTAGGTAAACGCGCTGTTCACGCCAATGATGTTCAGTGAAAGAAGTATCAGTGCAAGCAAATTTTAGTGATAATAGCTGAAAGGCCTGACTATTACTTCTATAACATCACGAATCAAAACAGATAATCAGCCGAATTTACGCAATGTATACATAGTACACATAGAAGCAACAATTTACACATATTCAAAGGACCAACAGTTCGCTATTACAATTTAAGGAAAGCGAGGCGAAAGAAACACCCGAATTACCTCCACCGAGAGAGAGAGAGTGAGTTAATTATTCGTGAGAAGTCCCAAGGCAGCAAAATATCAAATCAACATATTAACCCCAACCTACCACACAATTATGACACGTTACACGTTAAATACAACGGCAGTAATTTGAAAAACTTACTTCCACAATTTCACCAAACAGGCCACGAAATTCAATCAAATCACAAGACTTGCAAATTAACATGCGGTAAATACTCGTGAGTGATCTGGAAGTCGCAACCTCAACTCTGATTTACCTCCTATACCTACGCTGTATAAGCAATTAGTTTCATAAAATGACAATAATTGCCAGCTGCCAAAAGCACCAAACATTAAGACTTATGGCGATAAAAGCTTTTATGTGAATCTCATTGCCTAAACTCATTTTATTATCATTGTCACCGTGAGGATTTACAAATAATTGCATTATATTCTACAAATTTAACACTCTTTTCGACGAATATTTATATGAATAACTATATTTATTAGTTCTTCTCGTAGAAGCTTCGACATTATAATTATGATGGCATTCTTATAAAAAATCGATTAATTTTCACGTCCCACCATAGATATTGTATAGTTAATGTGTATTAGTAAAACCTTTTTTGTCATGAACGTTTTTCTCTTGTTTCAAAAGACAAGGGAGCTTTTTTATCTTTTTAATGATTCCGTCCTTAAGTATATACATGAACCTTCACAATGAAGTTTTTTTCTAAGCTAAAATCTATTTTCCAACAAATTATTATTACCAACGGAAAATCTATAGGCCTGCTGTTGAAAGGGCACACATTATATAGTTTTTATTCATTATTGAGTCTGGAATACTAAAATGTAAGTACTTTGTAGTTAATGACTATAGCTATGTTAATATTTTTAATTTTTAATTATGCGTTTGTATCTTTCATATATGAGGTCTTTAGAATCAAACTGGAATAAGTCCAAAATCTTGGGAAACCTTTTTTTTCAAAAAATGTTAGTATAATGGGAGGACTTTCCACCATATCAACCATAAGGTTGATATGTGCCTCTATCATGCTGTAATAGGCCCAGAAAGATCCGTTTCAATGTTAAACTGGAACCAGGCCACTTTTGTTTCAGAATCAAAATGGAATAAGTCCATTTGTATTTTAATGCTAAACTTGACATTTCAGTTCCAAAATGGAGCAAGTACACAATTTTTAAAATTTTGTATTCTTATAACATGGTATGGGGTGATGTAGGATTTCCGAAAATTTGCCTACCATTGTACATAACATGGAAGTATTTTTTACAATCACCACATGTGGAGTACCTACATCATGAAAGAAATAGCAGTTTTTTGCGGTTCCAGTATTTACAAAAGTGGACTTATTCCAGTTTGATTCTGAAGAACTCATATGCCTTTTCTTAAGTAAGCTTCATTATTTTTACCCTTATTTCACTACCGCACTCATTTATTATGAAGTTATGTACAATTCCTTGAACCAATATTGCGATCGAGCATCTAATATTTTTAATAAGAAAGTCATTCCTTCGAATTTTTTAATTTTCTTTTTAGCAACTTTCATTGGCTTATTACAACCAATCAATCAGTACTTGGCATACCGTGTGCAATACATAGTACACTTATTATGGGCAAAATTGCAACGTGTCAAAGCACATCAATCGCTTGCAAATTTTTACGTCTCATTTGTATTACAGGAACGTGACTAAGTTTAAATGTGTTTCAATTTACGAAGAATTATTATAGACAGGTCTCCATGTTGTTCGGAACTGACATATGCGTCTTGACCTTGGCACTTCACTTAATAATTCCGCACACTTCCATGGTCGCTTACTTATCAACTCCGCATTTATATCAGAAGCTCCATAAAAGTCAAATTTCAGATGCCTCCTTTCATACAGTATTGATTATAAGAAAACCAAGAACAAAATGAGACAAAAAGACAAAGTTTGCCTACACATCAATTATTATGAAGGTACACCGACACTTCACTCTTCAGAGCCTCTGACAGCCAGCATCAATTTTAATTTAGACATTCTTACGATAATCTTATCGCTCTATTTTTTATTCCTTTATAAACTTTTACTGGCTTTGCATTAATTTAAAGGGGCAGAGAGAAGCGATTGTAAAATTCACCATCACGAATGCGTAGTTTCGCTCCTTGGAAAAATCCTACCTCATTATTATTTCAATAAGTTTAATAAATACATGTATCAAGTTTATCCCATAGTCATTCATATTCAATTTCATGCGTATACATGCTGTCACTGAAATTCCTAAAAATACTAAAAACTATATATTATACATACATATAATTATATTTGTATTTCGAAAAATTACTATAACTTAAAGTTGCAATAACTCTTTTCGGCTCAAATAATTGTGTTCAATAGAAAACAATGGCAAAACAGGAGTAGCTGTACAGCTCTCTCTAAAATAAAAACCTCAAATTTAAACTTTTGGCAAATTATTGATTTAGCGCTTTGACAAAAAATAATGTAGAACTAAAAAATTAGAGGCATTTCTTTATGGCATGAAAATATTGCACAGATAACATAAATGTCTGTCCAATATGTAACTCTCATTTTTCCCGATAGAATCTGCTGATTGTTAATAATAATTCAATACCTTGCCTTATTGCTCAGGCTGAAACCAGACCCTCCAACGTAGCAATTATTTTAGATATATCGATATATGGAAAAAGAGTCTATGCACTGTAAAAATTGCAACAAAAACCCGAACTGTTCGAAAAACATGACACTCAAATGGGCAAAAACTACAAGCTTGAGGTCATTACAGTTTCATAGTTGACCTGATTTTTACGTGAGACGGCATATGAGCACGACTACATATAAATAAAAACACTACCTTCAAGAAAATGTATGAAGAGAATAAAAAATACGATGGAGAAGAAAGCCGGTCCTCAGTTCATACTTTTCTGCAACGCTCCAATTCAGGTAATCAATATTTGCCACTGCATAAAAAAGAACTTCCTAACGAAAATAACATGGAACAAGTATTCCTGTCCTTCATATGCAAATGTATACGTAGATACATAGATCCTAGGAAAGTACCACTGTACCCACGTGAGATACCTGTCAAAGAGTACTGACTGAGAATAATTCGATAAATATTAATAACTCTTGAGAAACATAATAATTTGTATAAAGGTGTTTGAATTCCATACAAACAGGAACTTGTACCAGCCACTCATTATACAACCTGCCATTCTTGTATGAATACCATATTCCCCCGTACTCCTATTCTATTACTATTATGCTTTAGTTTTTACAATATACACATGTGTCAAGCTTTTCATGCCAAAATGTCACTACTGGTGAGGGAATTATTATTGAGAAATCGTCACACGCCCGCCGTATTAGTTATTCATCGATACCAACACACTCGTCTATTTAGCTAGGTACATACTATTACGCAATGAAAGTACACCTGCAAGGTACTTTTTACAATTTTGACAACGAATTTTCTCCTATTTGCTGGCTGATGACTATATACATGTATATATATATATTAGCCAGTAATTTTAAAGATTATTTACATTTTACAATTCGCAATTATTTTGCACTCATATATGTTGAACTGAAATTGACGTTAATTTGTTGTTATAAAAGATATATACATTATATATACATATAAGTATGGGTTATAGTCATTATTTAAAAAAAACTAAAATTTTAATATATATGTATATATAATTTTATGAGCATATTATTATATATTCAGATAATATATCCAATGACGCTGTCAATAAAATTAAGTTCCTTTTTATCATAAGTACAGTTTACAGACAATTACTATTGCTGGAGGAAGTAATAGTGGTACACAAAGTATTGCGATATGATAGAGTCGAGAAGAAAATGCTGGTGGTGGAAAATAGTAGCATAATTAAATACACGGAGAATCCTGGATTGGATTGTAATAGAATAGACGCACTAGCGGACGTGCCGGCCGGAGGAGACTTCGACAAGTCTACAGAAATAGAGGAAAATAAAGCACAACCTTTAAGCCGCTGTCAAAGAAAATCGGAATTAGGTTTACAGAGAGTAGTATTACAGATTTTTTCAGGCGGAAGAGTATTTTAGCAATACTATGGAACAGCATATGAGCGTCACTCAGGTAAAATCACGAAATTATATCAATGGCACTCAAATTTTATTGCACAGCATTTCACCAGGCATTTTTGGGATAAAGATTTATGGGAGAAATCATTTGAAAACTTGCATGCAAAAACCAAATCAAAGCGTTATCACATGTCTCGCCTGAACCTGAACTGCAGACCGCAAAAGCCTTTAATAACAGAAAAGTTACTTAACCGAATATTTTAAAAAATAAATCATTTCCAAAAACCAAGAATTTATATGCATTGGTCCCTATCAATCATGGGTTACAATTTACAATCCTTGGAAACTGTTGCGGGGATTCAATTTCAATTGATTAAACATGAACTATTCAGTTGGTAATGAGCTTTGTGTGGGAGCTTATAATGGGAAATATAAGGAAACGATAAGGAAATACATCGTGGATAGAAGAAAAGAAAAAAGAAGATTCTCTTAATGATGACATTTTGATAAAATATGTACATCCGTTCCCTGAAAGTACGCCTTCCGAAAATAAAAGAGAAGCTGCAATCTTAGAAAATTGCATCTGAGACAGCTGAAATTAGGAAGATGGGAAAGACTCAAGTAGAAAGTAAATTCAAATTTCAGATACACTGTGCATACTCCTAAATCCTAACCCATATATTAGAGTGAAGATATGAGTACGCATTTACATGTATGATAAGAGGAGAAAGGAGTGAAATGAATGAAACTGATTACCTCCAGGCGAAAGTGCAGTTCTTATATAGATGCTTGAAGGATTGCTGTAGCCCAGAACATTGTGAGCTTGAATCTCAATTTTATAGTAAGTTCCTGGTGAAAGATTACGAATCAAATGACGGGGTTCTCCCAGGGCTTTTTGTTCCAAATGTTTATTTCCAAAGGGAATCCATTCTCCAGATGTATTTCTTACCTTTATTAGTGAAGAGAAAATATAAGCAATTCCATAACACAATAAGAATTCCACAGACTCTAAAACTACACGAGCTTTTCATATACAGAATTTTATTCATATTACATGTTATGAAGAAGTTGTTTTATGAATTCTTTAAAACGTAATTGCATCTCATCCCAGTGTATTAACATACATCTGGCAGTAATTTCAACCGAATAGTTTTTTGTAAGAGCTTAGATCAACCGAGATGAGTTTTTTGAGCTCACACAAGTTAATATCTTACTTGAAGAATTATTTATACACATGTTAACATGTACAATCAAGTACTTCAATTCTCTACAATAAATAGCCAGGATTTAAGAACTACTCACAGTCTGATGAGATATCTGAAAATGGTCAATCTTTTCCCCGTTGTCTTGTGGAACTTGCCAGCGTAATTCATAGCGGTCTTGGTACGGGTTGTAGGTAAAACCGTGGTTGATTTCACCTAAAATTTTGGGTGGCTCTGGGGGTGCGCGTTTCGGCATGATTTCAAATCTTTCTTCCGCATAATCTCCTATACCCACAGCATTTTCTGCGGCAAATCGGAACTGGTACTGACGGAGGGGCTCCAACCTTTCCACAGTAAATACTTGCAGATCTGCAACGCGGTAATACATAACTTGCAATTTAGTTTGAAATACAAACAATTTCATGTAGGATATGTAGCCTCGAGTAGTCACGAAGGATTGGTTATAATTCACTATTTTATGTTTTTATTGTCGATATGAATTTTTAGCTACAAAAACATACGGAAAATATCTAATTTCTTGATAATTGACTTTAATGACAGCAATATATACTTCCAACGATCGATGGATAATAATTTTTACTTGTTTGTTCGTGACCATAAAGGTTATTGAAATGTTGGGTTAAGCAAAAAACAGTACTCGTAGAGAAGCTGAGATGTGTTACAGCACTCAAGATGGACATTGAATAAAAACTAAAGTAGTAACTATTTAGTACGTATAGACTACGGCGGTCTGCCAAAATCTAGCGTTTTTTAAACTGTCAATTGGTTAATGTCATGCTCCTTTCTGATCTCAAGTAGCTAGATGGACAATATATTGACTAAAAACTTTATTTCCTTACCCACTGGCCATTGCACTGTTTTGGCATGGTTCCACGGGTAACTGTTCCCTTCTTTGTATTGAGCAACGAAACGTTGAATAGGCAGACCACCATCATCGACAGGGCCCACAATTTTGAATGCTACACTCGTTGCTGTCTTTTCATAGGTAATGGCTTGGAGAATCCTTCCAGGTTTCCGTGCCTCTTTTAACTCAATCCTATGACTGGCCGTGCCAAGCTTGTTTGTTGCAACACACTGATAGAAGCCATACCGGTCACGATTACGTGGGTAAACCTAGCGTACAAACGAAATAAAAATTGTTCCTGGTCAACCACCATTAAAATCAAAATTCAATCTCGCTTATTTCATCATCATTCTTCAACACACAGAGGATGTCCTCTCCACTCATAGTCTAACCACGGAAATGAATAAATCATAAGCTTTCACGTCATTAAACTCTCTACAGCGGAGGAATGAACCTTGCCAAACCAGGATTGCCTTACTTGGAGTGAGCTAGCGGACTGTGTCCCATAAATCTGATAGTCGGGTAAACTCTCTTGAATTAAAGTTTCAGGGTTACTCATGAAAATCCAGGAGATTGTAGCATTAGGAATGGCTTCAGCAAAACACGTCATGTTGGCAGGTCTACCATCCCAACTCCAGGATTCCTTCATTGGTGTATTGGCAAAGGAAGGAGGAAACTCTACTGTTAAGTGTCCCAGGAGCTCGGCTACAATTAAAAACATCCACTTTATACTCTTAATAATCTTAATATTTTAAAACCGCGGACATGGCGTAAATGCAATTTATTTAAATCAAATTGAATCGTGCGCTCATTTAGGATTAGGTTATCCTGACTCCTGACAAATCAATTTTGCACAAATTCCAAAAAACTACTTTCCAATGACGTGCTACTTTGTTTACTACTGCCACTAAATACATTGCTCAAAACTCGTTAAAACAAAACGCAATAAGGTTCGGAAAAACCAAGTAAACGTCGACACGAAAATGAACTTACTCTTAATCTTCGTATTTGATGCAATGCAATTATAAAGTCCATCGTCAGTTCGCAAAAGATTATCGATCTTGAGTCTTGCTATGGTCACAGTTCCTTCCTTTCGCTGTTCAGAGAAAATCCTGGTATCTCTCTGTGTTCCATGAGTGAAAGGTTCAGATTTACTATCCTTGTGAAACACGATGTCCGGAGCTGGTTCTCCAGATGCTCGGCAAACCAGAACTGCACTTCCGTCAACTTGCGCTCTAAAATTTAATTTCACACATGCAAACTTAAATGTTCCCATCCATTATTCAACCTACATTTCCTTTTCAATTCTACTTCAGACAAATAAGTACACTTGCTCCGACTTTTCTTTAGAAAATATCCGCGTTCCCTATGTACGTAGTTTATAAAAATATACGGGCGAAAGAAACTTTTTTTTGTACAGGACGTGTGAAATCCCCATTCCTGACTACATAAAAAATGAAAAGGTATACACTTGAGGAAACTCATGTTCAATGAAATCTTCTGTTCCTTTAAACTATTTAAATACTTAATGCTCTCCTAGGACTTGATGGCAGACTCCAAAAAAGAACACATGAAAGTTTGACACTTGTATGCCTTACGTGATATTTTTATACTCTTCTATGACAGGTTTCGTGACAATGTCAACTTTTGTTTGCATTGTGTCAATACCAGCCGTATTCTTGGCTGTACAGCTGTACGTTCCCGCATCTTCTTTCCGCAATCCGTCAATTCGCAGGGTCCCTTTATACCTGCAAGAATGAAGCATTCAAATTTAAATTCTAATTCTAAGAAAACGATGGTGGGAGTTCTACAGTTCGTCAAATCCTTTCAATTTCTGAGTTTTACGGAAATACTGATCAATATACACATTTCTTCCACTTACATTTGAGATTTCATACATACTGAATGTGTACGTGTACACATATTTCGGAACAATTTGCAATATAAAAATATAAGTTTAAAAATTAATTGAATTAACTGAATGTATGTGGAGTGATGCCGAAGCGTATATGTGAATTCTCTAACTGCAATCAGATCTTTTGTACATAAAAGCACAAACATATCATTAGCATAAAGCTGTAACAAATCCCAAAATTGTCCAAATATAAAAAAGTCATTTATCATTCTGTCACTTGCTCGTTTTCCGAAAAAACGGATTAATTCTGAATACGAACGTAGAGTGGATATGCATCTTACATCTTACGGTATATGAACAGTCTTTTATGCATACTTCTAGGAGCAGATCCACACTACTACTGGATTCTTTTCCGTAGCAATAGCAACGTAGAAAAAAACAAGAAGACCTTGATTAGCAGAACTTAGTAAATTCTAATAAAATCGATTTACTTGTCAACAACAAATCGTTCCAGGTCACTCAATTCACGTCCTCTTGGGTTCACCCATTCATACTCCGGCTCGGGTTTCCCTGTAGCTGAACACACTAGAACAAGACTTCCAGCTTCAACTCCTTCCACTGGTGGTTGAGCTGCGATGATTTTCGGCTTTTCTTGGACCTATACATTATTAAAGGACAAATCAATACATTAATACAATATTTCCACTTTCTTTTCCAAAAAACGCCTTAGAACATAATTTCATCATGAGCTTCTTCCTATTCACACAGCCACGTGTCTATCATGTTGCGAGAGTGTACAATGCTGTGGCATACGAAATGGTAATCTATGCTGCGTGGTTTGTACAATTTCACGATCCTTCTTCATCTCTGCTACTAGCAATGTGACTTCTATCTGGGTGCACCTCTTAAGTAGCTAGATTCAAGGGAGAAAGGTCTTTAATGCGAGGCTGTCAACATTTACTGTAATAACCGTATATTACTTTTCCAAGAGTCGTGCTACTACATAGTGTAGTAGTTTGTAACAGTAGTACTAGCACCATCCTCACATTAATGCGGCTTCTGGATTTTTTACCTTTCCTTCATAAAACGTCCGTTCACAATAGCTTATACGTAAATTATGCACACGCACATGTTCAAGTATGGAGAAATGTTCCAAAGTGCAAAAGCATGCATGTAAACTGCTACTTAACATTGCTCCCGGTATTTCGTAGCAATTTACTATTAAAATCATTTGAAGACCCTTTGAATTTGAATACGTATAATGTATAATACGAGTGAGGAGAAAAGGGAAGAGAGAGAGAGAACATGAACCAAGGTCAATTAATTATGCAGACAGATATGAATTGTGGTAGGATCCATGGTCGGAATACATTTTACTGTGACTCTGCACGTTAATGAAAATTACTTGCTTTTCATCTCCCCCTTTCCGCCTTGAAATTGAGCTGTCAGAAATTCTCATAACAATTATTTTTTCCTACTCATCTTATGGCTTAAACATATACACTCCCCTTATAATAATACTCTCCACTTCAAAACGAACGCAAACCTTAGTACAAGATTAAGAATAGAACATAATACATTAAAACCAGGTAGAACCTTTCCATGCAATTAACATAACAATCTCAGATAACCACAGACGAATTAAATTTGGAATGCTAAATTGTCAAGTTCATTTTCTGACTGCACTTGGCATGCGGGTCCACAACACATAATCACCATTAACAAATTAGCATAACTGAAACAGATAATTGCTTACATCTGCATCCTATCGACATCCCTTCCAAAATAGCAATAATATCTTCAAAATCAGTCAATTATATAAAAGCTATGCGAATTTTGTAATTAAAAATGAAAATTCCTACACGCGTTTTTGTCGTTCCGAGAAAATCTTTGAACGCTCTGTAAATGGCTTTGCCTGAAAGAACAAAGAACAAAGCTATGAAAACTATATATATTCAGTCAAGATTACAATTTTCTCGACATGCAGGCCTAGCTACAGGAAATTCCTGATGATGCACATATCTTTCTGGTAGTCTATGCAGCCTCTGAATTCTTACAGAGGGTAATGGTTAGCGGAAACCATAAAGTTGCCTGCTTCTCCCAAATATCTATACAATTCCTTACCCTGGGCAACATTTTAGTCGGAAATGAAACCATTATTAATAATGAAACTCAAACTGTATGAGACAATTATTATTTTTCCTTTCTAAAATATTTGAGTCATAAAATCCATTACTTATATGTACAATACCTTATAGTAATAATTTTTGATTAAAGAACCAAGAAATAAATCATTACTATCAGTTTTTTAGTTTACTTATCATTAATAGACTAACCTCAATTTTTA
>JAQFXU010004542.1:0-13296 GCA_034693705.1 Spatulosminthurus flaviceps | reverse complement strand
AGGGAAGTTATTTTGAGAAAGAAAATTCATTGCAGTAACTGTCATGTGCATTTTTGATCCGGAATTGAATCATTTGTGCTCTTTGCTTTTTGAGTTTCCACCAAGCACAGCGTGGGCTGTTCATGTTGATTAAGGAAGGAGGGACACTTCAGTTACTCCATGAATTCCTCTTCAAATGTTGCGTAACAAACTTAAAGATTGTCCTGTAAACTATTTATGAAATTACCAGTGAAACTCAATTGAATGTAACGGGAGATTACTGAGGAAACTAAGGCAAAATTACAGGACAAAGTAAGGGTGAAAGGAAGGAGAAATTTCAGGTTAAAAAGCAAGGGAAAACTACTGGTGAAAGTCAGGGTGAAATTAACGAGCAATTGCTCGCAAACTTATACGTGAAACGTATGCACAATTAACGGTGAATTTCCTGGAAAAAATAATGGTGAAAGTTATGAAAAATAATTGGTGAATTTTCCTTGAGAAAATAATGACGAAAGTCGGGCAAAATTATTGGTGAATTTCCTTGGAGAAAATAACGATGAAAGTAACACAAATAACTGGTGAAAGCAGCAGGGAAAGTGTCATTGTACGTCCGAGTAATATCGCTCGTACTGGTTAATGCAATCGCAAAGCTAACGGTGGGAGTGGCGGGAAAAGTATTTGGGAAAGTGGCCATAAAAATAACATAGCGAATATCCACCATTTTTGAAATAATGAATTATTTTGAAATAAGAATGCACCCGCAAAGCTACCGGTGAAAGTGGCCTGGGAAAGTATTGGTGAAAGTGACCATAAAAATAACAGTGAATGCACCCGCCAAAGTAAGTCCATAATAATAATACATAATAATAATTACATACGAGGGAGATCTGTTCGATGTTGTGAAGATCTTACGGAGGTCCAATTCTTTGAAATTGATTGTGAGCCATTGAATTTTCTACTAAACTGTTTTCCCAGTTGATTAAAACCTAAAGACCACCACGTGGACTCAATTCCCAGGGAAAGAAAAGTTTTTACCGGGAAATGAAATGAAGCTGCTAAAGAAAATCTGAGGAAGAATTAAAATACTTTTGTATCCCTCAGAACATACAAATTTCACATATACTCAACTCTAGCTAAATATATTACATATAAAGATGATATTAGAGAAATTTGTTCCCCAAGGAGCTCCCCCGTAGCTCCTTGTTAGTCGTAAGTAGTAGGAATGGAAGAAATCCAATGCCATTATCGTATTAATAATTATATACCATGATGTAGCATTTCTTTGAATTCCCTTCCAAAATCCCCTTGTCACTTTAATTGGACATGGGGTTTTCAAAGAAACGGCTGGATTTGGGATTTTGAATTTATCAGGAAAAAAGTCCTTCACCTGCCTAAGTGGAGCATGGAGGAGAAGCCAATTTATTATGAATACTTGACAATGTTATGAGGGGTTGGACGGGTTCAGGGAGAAAAGGGTAGGGAGTGGAAAGGATTTGGAAGTTGAGAGAAAATTGAGGGTATCCTGATAGTTAAGTTACTTGAATATTTCATTAGTTAAGACATTGCCACTTGTGTACGTGTCTGTTGAGGACGGAGTTCAAACACAGGATAAATGACATTTAAAATTTAATTATGTATATAAAAGTCAGTTGGACGACATTTTCAGCTTGTACACTCAATTTTGAGAGACATGGAATTTCTAATGAGGAATATTGTCAAAATATGACGTGAACTATCTCTGGAACAAAAGCCGACGGTTAAAAGGAGAGAGAGAGAGAAAGAGTGGGGACAATCCAAGGAGGTTTTTATCCAAACCTATAAACATGAGCTAACACAACAACTGATGCTTGAAACTAAAACTCCCTTAATTGTACCTCTGACAATGAGTGCAACTCGAGCGGAAAGAGTTGAGTAGTAAATTCTCCAGTTGTATTGGTTCAATATCAAGATTTGTTGATAAAATCAAATGGATTTATATTTAGGAGCTCGGAATAAATAAATGTGGGTTCGGAATGCAAACTCCCACGTAGAACTCTACTTTTCTACCTCTCACACCCAAACCTACCAGGACTACAATAGAAACTCCCTTCCACATCAATTCAACTCTCTCCTTGTAGAGCCAACAACTGCCAACTACGCCACTACTCCGACTACTCCACAGCTTGTTGACTCTCACTCAGAAGGACGACGGGGCTATATTACCCTATGATATCTGGACTCAATTTGGCTTGTATAACAAAATTTAATTGCATGGAACCCCCACCCATTTTTCTGTATCCACCTATTATTTTATTCTGAGCTGCCCGTAAACCAAGGTACGGTACACTGGCCAATGTTCTACAACTCTATTATTTATAATTCAGACCTTTTTGACAGTTCTGTGTACTGAATAAATAAGCTCCTATAGCATTTCCTCTTTTCAGTGCTTATGCCTTTCAGTATTAAGCTATGGTTTATGTATTTAAGTAGAGTGAGTGACAAAACTTAGCCGCTACTTTCCCCGATACTTTTAAAATAAATTAATACTATTATTACCTTAGGTTGAATTTTTGTTCAATCTGCACACATTTTTTGATGCGTTGTATTACTTGTATTCATTATATTGGTGAAAATTTCCCGTGCGAAGTTTTTTCCCATATGGGTGAAAAATTGGTTTCATTCATGAAAATTATGACTTGGATAGCATTTTAGACGCTTCCGCTACTCATTTCATTAATGTTGGTGGTGGAATATGGAGCAAAATCTTAATTGGATGGATCCAAAAATAATACTTTGTATTTTCGTTTGAAAAGCTAAAAATATTAAGGGAAGCTTTGAGGAGTGACGTTAGGAGGAGAAAAAAGTGAAGGAAGTTTAAAGTGTGCGCCATAAATATATATGTAAATTCTCTCGCCGTTGGATTGGTTTTAGAAGGAAAATAGCTCAAGTTAGATAAATGAGCGTGCATTCATGTTGATTCCCCGCAGGTCGTGTATGTATTTGGGTGATTAAATTAATGAAGGAATAATTATTGGAGCATGTAATGACTTGAGGAATGATATGACGACGAAACCTTGAAGGGAGTAAAAAGTGAGACCTCCAATGTAATTATCTTTCCATTTGAGACCTACAGCTCCAGAGCCAGAGCCATAGTCTACTGTATAAATAGAGCATTCGGGTTTCAAGCTTCATGAATACGTTCCGAGTGTGAGATGAGGAGCATATGTAAAGCATGCCGGATGCTGGAGCATATGAAGAGGGACCTGATGATGGTGATGGGTATCTCGAGCAACGTTTCATTAACTCGTTAGAGTCGCGCGAGATCATACATGGAGAGCATAGCATACAAAGTACTCCGTCCCATAGCAGCACGAGGGAGTCAACTTTCCCTGAGGTGCATAAATGTTATGAGCTTGGCCAATATTTTGCCATTTTTCCTCCTTCCTTGTCCACAAATTCCTTCACAGCTGCAATGGCCCATTTATTTGTGATTATGAAGTCGCATTATTTGTCGCATGGCGCCTCTCTGTATAATGAGCTAAAATTTCCTATTTCCAGCACAATATTCCATGAAGTCCTCTTTAAAATGCTTGACCTTTTCAAATTCTGCCCCATTTTTATACGAAAATCCTAATTTTGAATGAGTAAGAGGAGAATGAAAAAACCAAGACGTGTTTTCCTCGTTCGTTGATTTAGAGCAAAGGTTTGGAGTGAATTGAAAAAAATGTACATCCTTTGGAATAAAATTCATGACAATGTCCTCACTAAATATTGTATGATCCGTTCTATTGTACTTGGGCCTTTTCTCCAAGTAATCTGCTCTCGGCTCTAATAGGCTATATACATATTTAGACTGTATATAAAAATCCCGGGCTAATTTGCATGACAAGAAATGGCAGAGGATTAATGGAAGTGAAAGTTTACTTTGGGAGGTGGATAGCGTTCCCGCTGTTGGATGCGAGTTGCGTTCCTTGTGGCAATAATATTTTTTTTTGCTTTGGTAATAAACGAATTCCCTTGGGATTTTTCTCTTGTAACATCAAATATACTGTGTACTAATGTACTCTATTGTGTCTCATAACAGGCATGGGTTATTATTTCTGGGCTTTCTGGACGGGAAACTTCATGTTTGGCTTTGTTGCAGCATCAAAAATTCATTGGTTTAATGCAAGACGATGTATTATGACCTTTTAGTATGGATACTCAGACTCCTACCTCTCTCTGCCCCCATTCCTAAATTACGAATCTTACTTATTTAGAAGCTCCTTTATCGTAATTATTATAAGGAGAAATATTCTTGCTCTACATTGACTTTTGGGCGGACATGTGGAAATCAGTTTTTAAATGGCACGAAAATTCTGGGTATTGAAAAGCAAGGAAAGAAAAGCATGAAAGATATCCTGGACATCCAATCTTTGCTTTGATCCTTGCGACGAATTTTCAACCATTCGGACACGTTTTTACGGATTTGCGGGGAAGAAATGCATAGTGAATCATTTTGTGTTTAGTAATGAATATTAGATTTGATTTTATAATTACATATCTACATCGTCTCTCTTTTACTACGAAAGTAGTATTTGCTTTGCAGGATATACTTAATACATTAAGTGGGGTTGGAAGGCTCCGAAGGAGTCAAAATAGCTATTCGTATAAAATATTTTATTCGAGCTAATTCAAATTGACATTATTTACGTATTACTCCTGGTTGAGTGAAACAGGATTGGTCTCTCATAATTAATACATGGGGGAAGCCGTAGTGTAATTTACAATTGTAAATTTTATGAATTGATTATTCATTAGAACTGCATGGGCAATCGGAATGGTATGCATGGATCGAGTGTACAATAGTTGATTGCATTATGAATTAATACTTGTGTGTAATTTTTTATTACACTGTTATTTTCCATCCACTATAACGGCGTAGGAGCCTCATTAAAAACTGCTTGGTACAAGTTGTTCGCTGATGATCTTGTATTTTACATGTCTGGAAAAAATATAACTGAGCTAGTGCATAACTTGTCAGAAATTCTAAACAGTTTAAATAACTGGTGCGCAGGATTGAATTTATCCATAAATTTTGACAAAACAAAATTTATTATTTTTCACAAATCTCGTGACAAAATCCATGAGAAAATTCAGGAGTTAAAAGTCAATAATTTTACAATTGAACTAGTCAACCAATTTCGATACCAAGGAGTAATTTTTGACAGCACCCTGACCTTTCAAGAGCATTTTCAGCATGTATGCAACAAAATTTCATCAGCTATTGGTTGTATCATGTTTATTAAGAGATATTTGACAACGCATTCGTTCAAAATAATAGTAAATAGTATGGTTCTTTCAATAATTTATTATTGTTTAACTGTCTGGGGCCACCTTTCTGCTTATCATTGCAATATATTACAAAGCAAAATAAATCATCTGCTAGCTGCTTATTTTTGTCCAAACATTTAGGAAGAACGTAAAACTTTATTAATTTTACAACTGACATCTCAATGATGTTTGCCTATAGACACAGTACTTATTGAACAAATTTTGTTATAAGCAGAATAATTTCGTTTTGATAAATATAATCAACACTAAGGCTTATATAAATGGTTGTAAATAATTTTGCATGATCCTCGAATCGCTGCAATAACCACTTCCTCTAGAAGTTCTTTTGGTAACCCAAAATCCTTTCTAAATTTGTTAAAAAGTTCTGTGATAGTGCCTCTTGCTCCAACCAACAGACCAATTACTTCCACATTTTTAACATTGTAATTGCGTTTAAGTTTAATAAAGCCACCATAAACATTAATTTTGAAATAAACTATGTAGATTTGTGGGAGCGTTGTAATATATTCTCTATTAAAGAACTTTACGATTACTTCTATTTACTGTTTACATTTAAATCACTAAAATTTTCTAACATCACAGAAATAAATAATAAACTACAATTCACAACCTCCTCCAGGACAAATAAAATAATACTACCAAAGCATAGAATTAGCCTTTTTCGCAAATCAATCATTTTCCAATGTGCTAAAATCTGGAATAGCTTACCTTATTGGAGATACGAAATTTGGAACTATCAATTGCTAAATATACAAGTGCTATTACAAAATGGATAATTGACAAAAGATTGCCCAATTGAATTGCTTTTAATTTTTTTTTCTACACTGACTTTATAAATTATCATTTTATATTTAATACCGTCTTACTGAAGGGAGACCAGTCAATTTTTATGCTGATTCAGGAATAAGACGAAAATAAAGTCTTGAAATGAAATGAAAAATTTAATTCCATGTACATTTTAAATCATTGGGCGTTTAAGTTGCTTGGCGTAACATTCCGATGCGTAGTTTACCCGCGTCTTTTGTGGAGAATAAATAGTTGATACATGGACCTTCCACAATCAATGACCATATTTGAGTTTATGCTCTCAGAGTTATGCAGAAAAACAACTTTGGTGTACTCGAATCTTAGGCAGGACGTGAATATTGAAAGTACTTAAATGTGATTTTAGCTCCTCTAGACCCTCTTTCAGCTGCACCTGTTAAACACGATCCGTTCCAGAGGATATTGATACGGTGCGGTGGAAAGATTCGGACAGCTTTTTGAACGGCCTCTTGAACACAAGCGCCCATGCTTGTGCAAGTATGCAATGGACTGTGACATAATGATACGCACCATTTCATAAGATCCCAACTCAAAATCATCTGTACATATTAATGGATAGCATTCTATGAATATGATTTTGGCAATTAATTAGGAACAAAATTTCAGCCAAACTGACTCTAATTTTGAGAGCGTGGCCAAAATAAAAGAAGACGATTGGTTTAAATATTCAAAAATGTATATGAAATACGTGGAAATTATTAGCAATTTTATTGTTAGAAAATAAGAGCAAAAGTTCTTTACAAAGGATCTTGACGAGGTATAATCTGCTTTAATTTTCGGAAAACTTTCATATAGGAACTGAACGGGAGGATTTGAAGAAACTCTGGGAATTGGTAGGAAAAAGCTTCTCAATCAATAAACGTTCCAGTGTCTGAGCCGCTGCCCTTTTATTATTTACAAATGTTAGAGGAAGACGGAGGGTTGGAAATGTGTCATCAAATGTCTGAGAGAAAAAAGTTGTTGAAGTGAAGAACAAAACAGTTTCCCTCACCTTTACTCTTCAAATAGCTGACAATATATAGTAAATTGGAAAAATAATTGTGGACAGCAACTTACGTTCTGTAGAGAACATACTTTCAAAGGAAACTAAAAGAAGAAGCTCTTTTTCTTACTCCCGAGTTTTGCAAATACTTGAGAGGAAAGTTTCCCTGCATAATTAGTTTGACGCTGCTGTGAAGGAATAATAATTGTGAGTAATAAAGGCATGGAGAGATAAGCAGTTGAGTGCGTGTAGGTTCATATATTAGTACATAATACATTATTATCTGCCTACGGGAAAACCTACCTGTCTTTGGCATTTGCAAATTCTAAGGATAATTCCATGGAAGCGGAGTATATAGTAATTATTGCATGCAATAATTACCTGCACCAGAGAAACCGGGGATGGTAAAATGAGGAAATTATTTCCACTTGTGTAGCTCTCATACATATTGTACACTCCCATTGAAGTTTAAAAATGTATAAGTATAGGGGGGAAAATGATAAAATAACATTTCCATTCAATTTAATGGAGACTTTAAGAAAATCGTGTGAGAAAATAAAAATGCTTTTGTTCTGCAGAGAATGTATAGCTCTTGTCGGTATAGTAGGGAAAATGAATAGAGGTTATTCCTGTGAGAAAAAAAAGTGTTAGGTCAGAGAAGGTAGCTCTATCAAAATTCACTATCATATTCTTCTCCCCAATTCCCTGACTGCAGCTGGAGACTGGGGAATTTTAATTTTAGACTGGGCTTTATAGCAACTTTACGTAGTAATGGGTTAGGGAGAAACTGGTAAAAAAAAATCTAATTTCCACTTCCATTCTTCTTTCCATTCAACCTATTTGAGCATTCACGTTCCTTTAATAATAAAAACTAATAACTTGGCACGTTGCCTCTCCCATACTGTCCCTGCTACAGACAACGCATCTGGCTGGCTTTTATAATCAAGGAGATGAGCCGAGGCTTTCCATGTTTCCACCAAAATTCCATTCAAATGACTAATGCAAGACTTGGTTATTAGTTTTTCCCTAAATATAAATTAGTGGAAATAAAGAACCTATAATTGTCAATGTCGATCCGGTGTATTCCATTTGATGGCTGATAACTTGAGTCAGATCCGTGAGAATTTCTGTGGCAAAATATAGCTTGGGATTTTTTGGTGGAAAGAATGGGTGTTGAAGTATGTCAAAGAAGGATCTTGTAGGAGACGTTTCTCCAAGGTGAGCTTATCACAGTGACAGGGATGGTAATGGTCCGTGGGGTGAACTTGAGTCTTGAGAAATGTGAAGGTTCCTTAAAGGTCCTTGAGAGGGCCACGTTGAAAGGGAAGTAATGGGAAGTTTTCAATAAACGATGGTGTGCAAAGCATTCCAAACCCACAGAGTCATCAGAAAGAAGGCCCCAGTTTGCAAATAAAATTTGAGCGTTGCAAGAATTTCTTAATACAACCACCTTTCTCCTCTCCTTCCTCTCTGTTTACGTGTGGGGTAGAGTACAGATATAAATATACAGTGGCCTCTGCTCCATTGGATTCATATTGGAAATATATAGATGCACATGGCCACCAGAAGTTACAGCTCCCTTCCTTCCATAAATTACTGAGACGTGCGAACTTCCATGAGATTGTAAGGGAAGAAGCATAAAGGAAGGTAGACTTTCTCCTTTGAGTCCAAGTGAAAGCAGTGCGCGGAAAAGGGGGAAGGGAAAAGTGAAATGATGGGATGCAAATTCCACACTTTCTCCATAGCACTGAACAAAAGCGCGATTTTAATAAATGTAATTGAACCATCAATCCCACATCCTAATAACCTCCTCTCCCAGCTCATCCTTAAACTGTCCTCATTCATGCAAGGAGAAGGTTCGCAAATGCCTCGGAAAAATCCTGAATTTTTTTTAGGGTCCACGTCAATAAAACTTACAAGACCGTAAAGTATACTGGAACGTTAAACAGGGAAATTTCACTACATACATGGACAAATTACTATTCTAACAATGCAACTTATTTATTGAAATTTCTAGGAGACAAAAATTTACAACATTTACAAAATGTTATTGTAAATTAGCCTATTGTAATTTTTGAAAGTCAATGTGGAATTTTTTTCAAAATGGAAACATACACATACAGTTTTATCAATATAAGAAGGATTTTGTGATTTGAGCAAATTTTCTGAGCAATGACAAGCATTTGACAATTGTGGTTTAAAAACGCACTGCTAATAATTGCATGGACTGAGTCCGCTGCGTTGAAAGCGATTCGCAAGTACAAACACATGGTAGGTTAACAATGCGTGGTAAAAATCAAGGGAAAGGCATCTGTATCCCACGTACGTTAACAATCTATCTTAATCATCCTCATTCATTCACTTTCACCACCTGCACTCCTTTTTTACGGTTACAACCTCAGACTGAAAGGGGACGCCCACAGTTACAATGTAACCTCTCGGATAACAACTCCAGACCTTACTATTTATAGACTTCGTCTTAACCTCTGAGCAACTCACATATATGATTTCCTGAACTCACGTCTTTATCTACATGATTCCCCCATATGTCTTCCTTTTTCCCACACATCATCCCGACCTCCAGTTAAGAATCACTCATTCCTCCACAGACCATATCATTTTCAATGTAATCCACTAGCATGGCAAATTCTATAATTTTCATGTACGAATTAAATTGCTGAATTCATTTATGAACACAAAATCTCCCACGCTTAATAATTAATAACACACGTACTGGAATGAGAGTTAAAGCTCCGAAAATGAGTAAAACGAGTCAATTCCTTGACATGGGCTAAGCCTGGGATTTTCCAGTGCTGAATAACAAAGGGATTTCTGTATACCTTCATTCGACAAGGCTAGACACGTGTACAGAATTATGCATTATCAGATTTATCCTTACACAATAGAAATTTTATGGGATGGTGGCTGTGCAGGATATTTCTGTGGTCATACTTATAAATCTACTCACGACAGGTGAACCCACATATTAGATTTTATTGCATAATACAAGTTTATGTTCTAGGAGAGCTACACCACCGTATTTGTTGGACAAAAATAACTATGCCTGTTTAGACATGTCAAAATCTGGAAAGTAAACTGAAATAAAAGGGTGCGCAGCTGTTGTGACTTCCCTTTATCACTAATGAATGTATGACATGTTACATTGGAAGTCTAACACAATCATGGCTAAAGTATGTGCATTAACATTTCAATCCGCCGCGTACATCTTGCCCTCATTGTCATTTACTGCATCCTCAAAATCACTTCAAAGTCACTATGCATTTCTCATAAGCGTAGATAGGTAAGGAATTTTTTAGTCCATGCAAGGATTACAGCCAGAAATCTATGGATGGCACAATTTTGTAGAAAAACTACATCATATAGTATATAATTATTATAGAAGATTATTATTTACAATGATGGCAGCACAGGAAAATTTTGAAATTGTTTAATGAATCAGACACAAATGTTACCGAAATAATTGTTTATTGATTTTTGTAATGTTAAAATGAATTCTGGAACCTACAAAAATTATTATCTAAGCATAAAAAAATTCAAGGAGCTGCCTTTGCAGGATTTTCCCATCCCCACCCGCAAAAAACGGAAGTTGAGGATTTGCTATAGTTGACAGAATTTTGGTTGAATGTAAGGAAACCTTTCCTAGGGTCTCTTTTTCTTCAAACAAAACAAATAAAAATGTAGGATATTAAATCTGGTCATTGAGGTCATATTATTAGTAATAGAAAGTCATAAAATTTGAGAGAAGGATGGAAGAAATGGTAAAGGAATATTGAGAGGGAGAATGGAGTGAAAGTCTCACTGTAAAATTGAAAGGGAAAATGCATGATTGATAATTCAATTTATTTTCTTGTGCCTTCATTTTGAAAGATATATAGGGGAATGTGCATTAAACATAACATTAAACAGGTTGTGTGTGTGTGTGTGTGCGGATGAGGCGAGGAATTGAGGACCAGCCTTCGTACACCGTACATAATCCTGATATTTATAGCTTCCTTCGCCTAATCCCTCGGTAAAAGCAAGCTTCAGACATTATTTAAAGTCTTAAACAAGGCTAATCTTCCTACAAAAAAGTTCCAGCATATGCAGGAGGAATTAAAGAGAGTATAGCATTAGAAAAGAAAGCGAAGAAGAAAGGGGAGAAAGTACAAGAGAGAGAGAAAGAGCTAATGTAGAAAGAGATGGAAGTCTCGACAGATGGACCAAATGAAAAAGCAAGGCTTGACAAAATGCTACAATGAAACTTGCTTTTTACACACACACACACAAGCCTTAGTTCAGCTACACATTGCCGGCTTCCAGCGGACTACCATAAATTTTTACGTCCTACATTCCTTTACGTAGATAAAGGGAAAGAAATTCAGAGGAGAAGAAGCATTGAATTTGTGCTTCTTTTATGATCAATAAATACACAGATCTCTTTGATTTCATCTCCTCCACCAAAGCTTTTTACCTTTCCCGTGTCCTATCCCCACCGTGGGCTACATGTGAGTACATTTGTGAATAAAAAAGCCATAGAAGATCCTCCACCTTTCTCTCCACACCACCATGGACTTAGAGCATGAGAAAAAATCCCCGGTGAATAAAAATCTCACTGTATACAATACTCCTCCCATCAACTCCACTTTGTCTCCTCTAATGTATATGAGGAGAGAGAGGGAGACATGAACAAGGAGAAGTTACGGAGGAGAGGATAGGGAGAGGAAAAAAGGAAGTGGAACGTAAGCAAAATAGCAGCGACTATCCATAAATCCCTGCAACATAAAAGATGTAAGAAAAAAACTGGCTACTTCCCTTCACTGCGTACGCTACACACAGCGGGTAGGAAATCTAAACATGCAACTACCCAAATATTCCGTACACATTATATTTATAATAAATACATTCCCCTACTTTCTCCTCCTTTCTATTTACCTTTAACTCTCTCTCTCTCTCTCTCTTATCTATGCTTTCACCTTAAGGGCAAAAAGTACCTAGAGCTTCCTCGGCCCTTTAATATATGTATAATCAAAGATACGCACCTACACAAATTCAAATCCTTCAAAGTGTAAAGAAAATCCTGAGAACAATTACTTTTATCCTCAAAAGGAATATCCTGACAAACAAAAATATTTTCCATATCCACCCAACCACACACACATTAAATCCTTAACAACAGCTGTTCTCATCCGTTAATGCTCTTTAGAGGGAGCAAATTTATTTAAAATACATATAAATGTATGTAAATCATTTGGAATATCTATGGGGGACATTATATTAAAAGAACCTCCCGTGTGACGGTGCCCTCATGTATACGTACTGTGGGAATAGGAGGCACATGGAGCTGTGGGGATTGGGGAAAGTGGGAGAAAGGAAAAGTATTTATGTGGATGGACACAAGAAAAATAAAAAATAAAATTTACGGTTGTAAATGTAAAGTATGCCACATTGCTCTTGATATACCCACGTACGGATCACAATGCAAAAGATAGGCTTGTGGGAAAAAATCTACCAACTCAAGGTTGAAGAATGGTTGAAAAAGCACGAGGAGTTTTACATGATATTCCTCATAAATAGCGACGGATGTATATACAAACGTATGTAATTACATTATATTATTCACGGAGCTAAACCTTTATTTTTTTCCCAGGATTCTGGATAAAATTGCTCAGTGGGTTAGAATCAATACAAAAATTTATCTTTTCCTTTTTACTTGAAAATAGTTGAGAATTTTATGCTTATCCACAGATTGTAAAGGATTTTACCTTTACTTGCTATGTATTGTGTAGTATGTGTGTGTTGCCTATGTATTACGTTGTATTGTGTGCATATTGTGTTCTTACTTAATTTACTTGACCTGCTACCGCTGTAGTTGCTGTGTAAATAATATCTTATGCTTATTTAAATTACTTATATTTGGAGCTGACCCTAAAGTCCTTTGCCTTTAGTGTCCAGCTAATTATAATCCTCTATGTCTAAAAGTGTCCGAGAGTATAAAAGGGCAAGAGCTCTCTTGGCCCAGGGTCTATTGTCATTTTGTCTTGCGTTCCTGAATATTCTCAATAAAATATTCTCTCGTATCTTATTAACTAAAAGCTTCATCATCTGGATGATGATGATGATGATGATGATGATGGTGATGGGGTTCGTCCTATATGCACATTACATGTTTTATAAACGTAGAACGCAACGACCTGATA
>JAQFXU010004541.1:0-13296 GCA_034693705.1 Spatulosminthurus flaviceps | reverse complement strand
CTAAAAACTTAATAATTCCAAAACCTAACATCTCAGTTTACCCTGCCTATTTATTTCTCACAAACACCTTCACATTTTCATACTACAGCCACTCTCCCACTGAACACCTATGTCAAAAATTATTGACAGCTAAGGGAAGAACAAAAAGCCAAGTTCAAGTCGACGAAAATATTTAATTGAAAATTCAAGTGCGGTGAGGTCCAAGATGTGGATCCTATTAATTTGCAAGAGTATTGTTGGGCAAATATAGCCTTGGGGGCAAAAATGGTCAAAATTTCCAATGCAGGGGAAAAAATGGGGGTAAATTTTGTGCCATTAATGTCGTGGCTATTCGCGCGTCATCTTGGCAGGTTTTGTCCCATTTATCGCAAAGCCTCAGCTCCTCCAAAAATTCATCCTAAATACTCATTGAGTATAGGAGATGAACAACGTGACGATAGTTCAATCGTAGATAATTTATCAGTTCTACTATCACGTGTAATACAATGGTTTCTCTCTATTCCTATGGTTATACAATAGTCACATGCCGAGTACAAATGCTGAAGCATACATGTACATAGGTGAGGCATTCCTAAACATAAATTATCTACATCAACTGATTAGAGGTTTCAGAGACAACATTTTCATTAGAAGTACCAACGAATGGGAAAAAATTAATGCTAACGGTACAAAATAGAATTTGTAAGTCTCTGAAATACGAATGGAGAAAAATGCTGAGACCACATTTTCAATTCTAAGAGCACTCTCACAGCTCATATATGGATGCGTACTTGAGCAAGTGTACGTGTCATGTCAGCAATAATAATTATTATTGTATAATCATATTAAACCCTATCCATAGGCGCTAAACCACGAGGCCAACAGAGGGGGGTACAAAACCATAATGTGTACCCCGGCTATTGAATTTTCAACCCAAAATGTGTATATATGTGAATATTTGCCTGAAAATTGTCGAAAATTTTATGATTTTTGACAACATTTAAAAAGAACTTGCAGAAATGGTTTTTCTTGTCTAAATTTTGATACACTTATACCTACATGACACTAAAATATTTATACAGTTATATCATACATGAAAAATATGTTAGATATTTTCCAAATCCCTGAATAACACGCATACAATTATAAGCCCAGTTGCTTTTATGCTCACTCAGATCATACGTACACAAAGTTGTACGACTATACCTTCAGTAAAAATGCAATACATGCAAATGCTTTTTATCCTGGTTTTCCTCGTATTTTTGCACTTAAAATGGTAGAAACCCATTTGATATGGTTATGGTTTGAAGTTCCGCAGACAAGGTGCGTCATCCAATACCATTTATATGCTGCACGTTGAGATGGCAATCCACATCGGAAAATAGGCTTTCCTACCGGCCGAATGGCATCGTGCTAAGGCTGCGCTAATTCTAACTACTGGAAACATGGACCTTTAGGAATTAACTCACTATACCCGCTATTTCAACTCAACTTTTGCAAATGTAACTTCTCTGGCTTGCACTTACTGATTAGCGGAGCCAGAATAATTCGATTCTCAAGCAGTAAAATTATGAGTTTTTTTGGAGACTCCAAGGACATGCTTTGCATTTATACGATCAATACAATATGTAATAGACACATTTATTAAATTTGGATCTGCAACAGCGTTTCACGTACACCACGCAAAGTTATCGTTGGTACAGACTCTAAGTGACCACATTTGTAGCTTCTTGAATTGCCCCTCTACACTAAATAATAATATTTTAAGTAATTACTTAAAAAAAATTGATAAAACCCAAAAAATGAAAAATTGTTGGCAACTTGGAAAATGCATGCTCAATTCAGACAACTTCAATTCGGTGTCTTGATGAGTGAAATGTATTTATTGGCGATATTGACTCGAAAATCACTGACTTTATAATACTGAAATTATATCAACATGTAAATATGAATGGATGCCCAAGCTTGTCCACATAGAAAGTCACAAGCTGCTCATTCATAATTGTAATGATTTCCTCTGTTTTGGCAAACGTTGGGTTACTAAATCCTGAGCAATTATCATGTTGTTATTATACATACTTTACATGTATACATTTTTTCCCTTCATTTTCAATATTTAGTGGATTCACTGGAGGAAATCTATTCCAGCATTAAATACGAATGAAACGAATAAAATCAGGACTACATTCCATGTTAACCCTCGAAATGGTAGTTTTGCGCACGAATTAAAATTGTAAGCAGAAAAAAATTAAAGCTTAAAGTATTTTTATAATGAAACCGCTATGTTCCTCATTTTATTGTTATTTTGAACTTTCTCTAAGGACTTATTATTTGTGAATTATTTTAAAGGGATCTGAGCTTTGGAAGTAAAAAAGCAACCTCGGGGTTTGTATGTTTCAACCTGGTATGGGAATTAAGACGCATCATTGAAAGCAATAATAATTCTTTTTATTACTCATCTTCATGTGACATGTATTTACGAAGGTGTTCAATTAAAATTCTCATGCGTTCTGTGGATGGGCAGGAAAAGTTTCTGAAATGTCAGTTTTAACACTTGTTATTTTACTAATTTGATTTGATTACATGTAACTTACTCTAATACAATTACAAATATTTGTCTAAATTTCCTCTCCTCGTTTTAGGGCTTCATTTGGATCCATCTAAGAAAGAAATCTCGTGGAAGACATTTATTTCAAAGGAAAAATTGCGACAGTTGACAACGGACAAGGAGCAGAATCGTCAACCTGCATCCTGTCAATTGACATTTTTTGGACAACTGGAAGTAACACAGAACCATTTTTTAATTGGCACTGACGAAACGGTTTTTGGAGATGGACCCAATCTTAATGCACATAGTGAGTTGAGCAACTTTGATTCAGAAGAATCAGATGTGACTTTTATTATTGAAGGGAGTGAAGAGGAAAATGTGGTGGCGAATAAATATGAACTTGCTGGTAAGTGAAAGTGCTGGGATTTCGGCTACAACTTTTGCGCAAAAATATTTTTTTTATATAATTTTTACAAACTTATATTTATGAGAACACATTGGGAAGGTGGATTATGCAGAAATCGTGCCAAGTGCAAAATTTTTAATGAAATTAATTTTAATCATGATTATTATCATTGCAGCGCATAGCCCAGTGTTGAGGAAGATGCTGTTTGAAACAGACATGAAAGAGAAAGCTTCGGGACGCATACTTTTGTCCGACACGTCATTTCTGGCTCTTAAGACATTTGTAAGCCTTGTTGGTGGCTTTAAACCTGTGGTAAAGGATCTTCTCGAGCTGCCCACTACAGATATCTTGGATGTTATTGCTCTAGCTGATAAGTACCAGGTTGAAGGTGTCATTGACATTTGTAAAATGATTGTCATGACAGTTCCGGTTAGTAACATTGACGTGGCCCTTGCGTACAACTTATATCATAAAGGGAAGCTTTACGATATTCCGGAATTCTGTACACGGTGCTTTGAGTGGATAGAATGGTAAATTTGGTTTACTTTTAAATTTTAAATGTTCTTAAAAATTATGAAAAATTTTCCGAAGTACATACCATCTTTTAGGAAAGGAGGAGAAGCCGTGCAAAAAGAGGGAATCTTGGCCTCAATGGAGAAAGAAAAAGAGTTCCTCACGGAATATTGTTATTTCTTAATGAGTTGATGGACTTCCACCAATATCTTTAAAATTTACACGGATTTCAACATGCACTTAAATCTCTAGCTCCATTTTCTCATTTAAGTTATGGTTTGTTGTCTATACAATTATATAAAAATGTGCATGACATTTCTTGTAGAATATTTGCGAAAGTCCTGTCTCACACAATTATTATTAGTTATAGATGAAAAAGTAAATGAAAATAAATAAATATAATAATTCATTTACATAAGTGCAAAATTCACTTTTAAAAAATGTTGGTTTGGAATTTGGAATCAATATGCAATAGAAAAAGCTGAGGACCCACAATATGTAGCTCACTCAGGTAGGAGAACAAAAGATAGCAAAGGGACGATAAAGAGGAAGCCTGTTGGTTCGTAGAGACTCTAAACCAACACACCATTAAATGTCACAGCATAAAGACAAAGGTGGATAGCAGTGTTGGCACAGGCAAAAACCCAAAAGCCCTGGGTTTTTGTGGGTTTTTGTGTGGTTTTTGGGTATCAAAAATTCTGGGTTTTTGGGTAAATGGGTTTTTGCTTTTAGGCGGGGAAAATATGCGCGCCACAATTGTATTATTGCTCTTTTCGTGGAAGTTTAACACTTTCTAAATATTAGAGCTTAATAATAGTTATAAGTAAAATAATAATTAATTATTTTGGTCGATTTAACGATAAAATAACGATATTAATGTACTTATATGTACATAATTATTACCATTGTAAATGTACTGTGTATTACTAATATAGTACACATGCATATTGTCAGTGTATATTTTGTAATATTAATATAGTTAAATTATTTTTATCAAATTAATGTTTGATTTAAGCATTTTTAGATATTCAACGGATTTGCAGCACGAAAAGTTTACAAAACAAAGTTTAAATGAGATTGGGGACCTTTTATATGGGAATGTACATACCAAAAACCCAATTGCCCAAAAGCCCAAAAACCCACAAAAACCCAAAAACCCAGGGTTATTGGGTTTTTGCCAAAAACCCTGGGTTTTTGCCAACACTGGTGGATAGATCAGATCACCTACCATTTCCACATGTAAAAACGGACTCAAAATACGAATGCAGCAATTCAAATAGGATTTTCTCCAGCAAAATATTCTTCTATCGTTCTACCCCAAATGAATGTTGAACTTGCTGTGTGGAACTTCTATTTCATGTCGTAAATTTTTATGATTAAATTGTTTAATTTTTCAGTTTTCAACCTCCAATGTTTCCAACTCTTTTGTGACTAAAATATTTGGGGATATTTGACAAACCAATATTATCGAAAAAGAGCAAATTTTCTTATTAAATATGGAATTTCAAATCTCCTTGATTTTCCTGCTAGTAAACAAATTCTGAAAATAATTATTCTTTAAATATTTTCTCAATGTCCTTTTTTTCTACGAAAAGCACTTAACAAGCCTGTATATTTATGGTTATAATATTACAAGCATTGACCATTTTTATTAACAATTCATTCAGTACACATAGTGCTAAGATTGTTTACAAACAAATCAAAATATGACGATTTTTAATTCCAAGTTTTCAAATTTTTCTTACCAAACATTAATAGAAATTTGTAAAATTTAATTAATGCCCTTACTTTCTGTCCGAAACTTTACGCATTAATGTCTGCAGGTCAAATTGAAGGATCAGGTTAAAAATATGGAATGCACAAATAGTAGAGTAGGGGCGCATCATTGCACTCATCAAAACGCTTTGGGTGTGATGGGATTTTATGCTCAAGTTCAGCTGTTCAGCTCTAGCCATTGTAAATGTCTAGTAACAAAATTGCCAGGGGCTTAATGTTTCTTATATGGGCAGTGGTAAATGAAACACTCGAGCTACGCCGACCCCGCAGTATCCTATTAACCAATATCAAGAAAATTACTTGCATATAAGTTTGTCAGTGGCTAGAGCTATAATTTGAGCATGTTATCCCATTTCTATTTGGGAACCGAATGAACGACTTGAGACATTTTTATGAGAACATTATCACACTTAGGTCCACTCCCTCGGAAAAAATATTGGTGA
Organism: Spatulosminthurus flaviceps; assembly: GCA_034693705.1. Lineage (NCBI taxonomy): Eukaryota > Metazoa > Arthropoda > Collembola > Symphypleona > Sminthuridae > Spatulosminthurus > Spatulosminthurus flaviceps. Next base: position 7,631 of record JAQFXU010004541.1, on the reverse strand, counting down.
GAATAAATCGGAGCAACTGTAAAATCAATAATTTTTTTATAATTCTCTGGCTAATTTTTATTTCAGTTTCTATTGTCTTTTTCTTGAACTTCCGGCTTTTTCGGCGCTCGGTTGAAGCGGAGATTTGCAGGCAGACCTGCACATTCCAATACATTTGGAAGTCCTTGAGAGTTGCACGACAGGTGAGAGGATGATATTTACGGGAGATATTTACGTTGATTTTTTTCATTATATGTCAAGGTGTCTTTATTCACAGAAATATCAAAATCTGCCGTAAGATCTTGGGGATGAGTATAACAAGACGAGAGCAAATAATGGGAGAAAATTCAGGGTCAAAAAATTGCAACGTTGGAACGATGGTGCGTGCAGATATCCAGAATCATGATCATCCCACAAATTACGTCAGCAGCCACACCTACCTCGTTCAGCAAAAACTGATGAGTGTTCCTAAGAATCTTTACCACTTTCCACAACACTCGCCAAACTTCTACAGAAGGGACTCAGTACTGAACGACCTTGAAAACTCAGTGAGCACCGTACAAAATCTTGAGGGGACATTTGAAAAAATGATAATTATTTCTGGGTTTGGTGGAATGGGAAAAAGCGAAATTGCCAAGGTCCTCGCAGATAAAATGAAGGACGAATTCGACTACATCTTCTGGTTTGATGCCCAATCTAGGATAACCTTGGATTCTGATTTCCACCTATTGCTGAGTCTCCTAAAAGTTCCTATTAAATACCAGGAAACAACAAGGAAGGGAATGACATCCCAAGTTTATGGGCTCCTTGAAATTTTTTTTACCAAGACGATGTTTATCTTCGACAACGCCGAATCTCTTAAATCCCAACCAAATTCCTCTTTCGGATTAGAAGAATATTTGCTCCCCGAACTTCCATGTAAAAAGCCCGTGTTTCTCATCACAACTCGGAATAACTGGCACGGTTTGGGACGCAAACTGAAAATCATTCGCTTGGATGCCCTGGGAGAGAATGAGGCGAAGGTGTGCTTTCTCAAATACCTACGCCTAAAGAGCCTGGAAATTCCACCTGCCCTGACAACAACAATCGAAAAATTGGTTTACATGGTCCAGGGCCATCCTCTGGGAATTTCAATCATGGGCACGGAATTAGCTGCAATTCAACAAAATGAATTATTGTTTGAGCAAATGGAGACAAGAATTTCCAATTTGAGCTTCCTGGAGGATCAACCTTTGGAAGAACTGACGGGAAAAGAAAAGTACGAGAGGAATTTACAAATGATTTTTGACGAAAGAATGGGAAAACTTATCCAAGAAGAAGAGACCGGAAGAGATGCTGGCAAGATTTTGAGTATTCTTTCCCTTTTGTCCCAAGACGAGATTCACGTTGGACTTGTCAACGGAATTTTCTCCTCAAAAATCTTCTACCCCAACAAAGATATTTGTGACCGCTTTTCTTTGGCTGATTCGGAGTTGCGAGTGGAAAGAGCACTCAACTTGTTGGAGTTCAATTTTCTCATCCAAATCAAACCAGGAATTTTTGATATCATACAAATCCATAGACTTGTCCTAAGATGCGCTCGAAAAATTTTAAAATCCTTGGAAGAGATGACACCTCCTTTGGAAAATTCCCTCGTGCTCTCCCTTATTTCTGAATTCACACTTACTTTAGAAATAAATGCGTGGAGAGAGTGGAGAAATGAAGTTCTAGGAATGCTCAGTTCACGGGAATGGAACGCTGAGGAAAAATGTGTTGTATCTTTGATCGAAATCTATGCAGGAATAATTTCCGTACATACTGGGCTACCAGAGGATTCCATGGCGGGATGGCAGCAAGAATCCAGTGAAGAGGAGTCCTTCAATGAATCTAATGCTGATCCGATTCAATTCAATGCAAAAAACATTTCATTTTCGAAATGGGAATTTATGGAATTGATGCTTGGATTGCCAGAAGAATTAAGCAGGAGAGGATGGATTCTTGAACTTTGTACTCGATTGCTCCATCGTCATATTGATGACTTCGAAGTGAGTTTACAGGATTTAAAATGATTGGGAATCGGAGACGGGATTTGCCTAATATTAACACTTTCATGTAAAACTTGCTGATTATCCTAAATTTTTATTAATAATTATTAACAATTTGTCTAGGGACCGGATCAAAGGAGACTACGGAGGTGGCTCAAAAAATGTTACGTGAAATGTCCGTCAACAATCAGATATTTCCCTGGGCTACTGAGTCTTGTTTACCAAACGAATAAATCCGTTATTGATGCAGCGGGCGGGGAATTGGTTTTGAAGTTTTTTCCCAATACCAGCCCCAGTCTGCAAAGGGAGTTTTTTTCTGAAATTGTAAGTGAATTAGTATGAGCAACGGACTCGGGTGGAACCCGGGTTTTGGGTACGGGAACGGGTTTGGGACGGATTCGGGTACCTGCATTTTTGAGACCTGCATGTCGGAACGGGATCGGGTTCCATGAAAATTGGAACCAAAAACCCGGGAACAGAAGCAATTGGGAACGGGTTTACTAATGCTGGTCCCTACAAAGAAACCCACCGGGATCGGGTTCTAAGGATGAAACCCGGTTAAAGTATCCCCGACTTTTCGAAGCCGTTTTTAAGACCTTAATAAAGAATTTTTCGGCGGCACATAAGGAAAGAATAAAAATTAATCCATTTTTAAACCAAGATAAGCCTAGAAAATACTTCCAAACCTTTACAATTTAATTATTAAAATCCGGATTCAAGCGGGATCGGGTACTGGGTACTGCATGTCGATCCCATAAATGGGAACCCATTAGGAACAGGTCTTGACAAGTTATAAAAAAAACGGGACTCGGGTACAGCAACATAAGCCCGAAAATTTCGGGTCCAAACTGGGAACGGGTGCTGTGGTAAATAATTTTAGTCGGGTTCCGGTAGGGTCGGGAACGGGTTCCTCAGAATTTATACCCGTTGCGCACACTAAAGTGAATGAAAAGAATAAAATTAAACAATTTTGGGAAATTGGAATCTTGCTAAATAATTCCTCTTTAATTTTTCCCTGCTTAGAGGAACAATCAAAAGTTGATGGGTTTGGTGCGCTACTTTTTCCCTCCTTCGGGTGAAACAAATGTATTTGTAAAATTTCTGAAATTCCCAACTCTGGAACTCAAAATGGAGTTTTTAAATTGCTGGGCTACTGGTTTTGAAGGTAGGATCTAAATTATTAATAAAATGCTATTCTTTGTGAAAGAGGTAATTATTTTGTACAATTTGTTTACATAATTTGTTTGCTTTTCCAGCCTGCGTTAATAAGGTTATGGAAAATGAAGAAATGCGGGAAAAACTCTTGGCGACGGAGGACTTTGGTCGAGCTTTGAAGGACATCACAGATCCCGGTTTTAAGGAGATTACACGGAATTATAATGCGTTCCTGGTAAGATAAGGATATTCGATTTGAGGTTTGAAAATGAAGACATTTGTGGTTTTAAAAGCGATCATACTGTTATTTGCAGGGATGGGGAATTTGCCGTCTGCTTGCCATGTGGTTGACATTATTCTGTGCTCATGAGCTCACGTATAAAAGATTTGGCGAATTTGTGGATCGACTTATAATCGATTTACCCGAGTCTACACAATCTGAACTTTCGGACTCTTGGTGTGGGAGGTGAGTTTAAAATTCATGTTTCAATTTTCATCTTAAATTTTAAAAAAACCTTGGACAAAAATTTTTAAATGAAGAATGAACATTTTTCCATTTTCAGATTCGAAGATATCCCCTTGAAACTCACCCGTCGCAAATATTGCTCAAGAGCTACAAGGTCTTGGATCAAAATTCTTTTTTCCAGAAGAATCAGAAGATGAGTAAGAAACTTTTGAAGATATGAATCTCAAGTTGAGGAAAAATCTTTCATGGATTTCATGGATTTGAGCACCTCAAATCCTGACTCGAGAAAAGTCAAGACCGTTGTTATACAGCAATTTTAATTTTAAGAATAAATACTTAAAAATTGGGAGTAATAATTTATATTAAAAAATAAATTCTGCTTACTCAGTTTACTATGAAATAATTTCCATGATAAATGGAAACATAATGGTTTAAAAAAAGATTTGTTTGAAAATCATTTCGATTGACTTAAACTAGATTTGGTTTTATTGTAATACAATTTCGCTCACTCGTTTGAAATAAATTGACAAGATTTGAAAAAATTCGCATTCTTAGAACAGAATGTCAGGTGATCTGAACAAAATTTTGTAATTTTATTATAACAACATTTGAGAAGCAACGTGCTGTTCACTTGATCCAGCCATTCCCTATTGGTCGAATCCATTACTTTACCACGTGACTAGCCTCGGCCTTGTCGTTTACTTTTATGGTAACCCTTTTGAATGCAAAAATTTGCTTTGAGCTGAGCCAATTTAATGTGATCCTGATGACTTGGAAAATATAAGTTTTAGCACGTTTATATTGTACTTGGATGAAGACCCACGCAGATTTTCCAAAATTCAAACCCATTTTGATGAATTGAATGAAAACATACTTTCTCAGGTATATCAATCTATCAAATGAAGAAAATGCTTCAAATCCAAATACCAGGGTACATGCCAAAAGGCTCCATCGGAAAGCATCCAAAGCCAGAGCAAAAGAGCCTCCCATTGACAAAGGCTGAACAGCTTCCTCACGGCCAAGACGAAATTTCGAATTACAATTTGGAAATCGAATCCGGTCCCATTTGACCCAAAAATCATATAAGCCCGTGCTAAATAAAGTCATCACTCTCCTCTCAAACACATTTACAAAAGGTTCAACACTTCCAGCTATTGTAAAGTAAGTTAGGGCCCTTGGGAAATCATCATCCCCAGTATGGTGAAAATTGTGCGCGAACTTCAAATTCTTCTGACCCATTCCCCGTCTTACTTTATCCCAATAAAAATCAAACTCATTCCTTGGAACCACGAGCGCCGTTTTGGGTCTTGTAAGATATTTTTCCATGACCTTGCCTAAGTGATTGTCACAAAATGGGAGGAATCTTGTACCTTTAGGGGCGTGTATGATCATTATATATTCTTCGTCCGTACAATAGAGGAAATTCCAAGATTTGCGACACTCTCGCCGACAATGCTCTTCCACGGCACTACATTTAACTTCCACGTCGTCAAGAGTCCGATGAAGTATCTCGTATGATTTCCCAGCAGGGTAGAACATTGTAAAACCTTTCAAGCTCATCAGATCAGGCCAAGGTGAAATAAAATCATTCTTTGTAATTGCCGTGCTCTTTAGAAACCCCCGGTAACCGTTTGAAATTACAATGGCTGACATTAAAAGACCCGGTAAAATCAAATTGACAGGATTAAATTTCCAAATCTTAGCAATTTTCGGATTTGGCATCGGAACTTGAATCGACTTTTCAAGGAAAATTTCAAAAATTGACAAGAGATTGAAAATAAAATTTTTGAAAAAAGACCCGCCGCGAGTTTCGAAAATCAAATTCCAAGACCAAATTGCTGCCAACATTGTCCCCACAACTAGAATACCAACCCAGGTTTTGGCATCCATCGGATCCAAATACAGAGCATACTCAATTTGTACAGGTCGGGCTCCGTCCGATGTAATGATAGTCTTTGGAAATGCATGGGGCATGGGAAATGGTCGAAAATATTGCTCATCGTGAAAACTAGGTGTCGTGAAATCATCCGAGGTTCGTGTTTCAAAGACTGGAAACCAAAAATTACGCGTACTAAAACCATGATTACCCTCAAAACCTCTCGTCAAAAATATATGAATCGCATGGGAAATTCGTACGTGAAATTTCCTTGAGAATGGGCATTTCAATTTTGTTTGCTTCCGCGTGTAATTTAGACTGAGGGAAATTTTATTCTCTTCCAATGAAATATCCACTTGCGTTTTTAATACCTTCCGACACGAATTCCCAAAACATTCAAAATCTCCGTGATCTTTAGCACCGAGTAAATATTTGTACGTTCCTGAAAATGTTTCCATGCTCGTCTTGTTCATTACAAATTCAAGGAAAAGAGTGTTTAAGGGTAGTATTTCATTTCCCAAGAATTTTTTGAACCTATCTGACGTATTTTCACTGAACATTAAAATTCCAGAGCCGGCGTTGGCATTAAACCCGGAATTCCAGTATAAAAACCAAGTAATTTTTTTTGTTTTTTTTGAATAAAGCCAGGTCAGTTGTGGTCTCGATAATTTTTCTTCTTCAAACAACACGAAATTTGCGAAGCAATTTAAATTCAGTTGTTTAAATGGCTTATTTTTTATTTTGGATGTTGGATGAGGTCTTTTGGGGTAGTTGTAAAGGACGAAAGGAGTTGAAAAAATGCTGTAGTCTACGGGAAATACTTGGTTTAACGTGATGACGCAGCTTTCCAGTTCTGCAAATACCGTGGCGAAGATTTTATTACCAGCGTTCAAACTACTCATTCCTAGGCAGAAAAAGACGACGGACCAGCCTTGGTTTCGGATCATTGCGAGGCGAGGGGTAAAATTTTAGCATAAAATGTTGGGGCGGTCGATCAAAATTTTTGAAAATGAACTAAAGTGTGCGTGCGACCAAAATTTGAAGGTGAAATTTTAAGGTGAGGAAATGAAAAGCTTTATAATTCGCAGTTGAGTAAGAAATGGATGTAAGTGAGAAATGATTATGACTGTAGTAGGAAAAGTTTGCAACATGAATGCTCATCCCTCGAATAGTTTCAACTTGACAGTGGATGAAGAAAAAACCCATAAAATGTGAAAAGTAATTGGTATCAATTTCCAAGAGCCCATTCAACACGTGTATGAAATTTGCAAGTATTTCATGTATACTTGAACAGGATTCTTGATGAAATTGCTTATGGCATTCTGGGTATGCATTTATATTCTACATGGAAAATCCTGGTAAGTATTATTTTCAATTATGTTAAGTTGCGAGATCAATTTTAAAATAAAATACAAAAGCCTTCCTTTCAAGATATGTCAACATTGTCAAGCGTTACAAGAGTTGGATGTGTGATTACATTTATTTGGATTACTTGGAATGAGAGTAAATCGTGGTACAACAATAGGCCATTTAAACCTGGTTATGAGAGTCGTCCCACCATTTTCCTTGTAAAAGTTAAGTGAGTATAACATTTGAGTACCGTCCCTACATAAAACTCCCAAAAATCCCCCTAATTTAAAAAAAATAAGAATCACCTATGAAATTGCATACCATTTTATTAATGTCGATGAATATTATGGCAACTCTGGAAAAAATTGCAATCATTAAAGGAAAGAATTCACCAAACACGTCCATTCCTTACCCTGAGCTTAAATTGTGCTTATGGGTTAATAACTTGAAGAAAATAAATAAATGAAGGATATTTTGCTCAAAAGCAACCCGCCTTCAGTCTACCCAGCTTTGGAAAGGACCGTGTACTCCGAAAGGTTTTTCTACCAATATTAAAACGTATTCCTTCCCACTTGAAATCATTAAATAAGCTGAGTAAATTGACCCAACACATCTGGACATTTATGTCTATGAAGAATTACATATTAATTTTCTTACAGAAAAAGTTTTTCAATGTCAGAATTTTCTCCTGTCAAAAATATCACGAGAGAGAAAGACTTTATTGACACTGCTTTTCAACAAAAGTAGCCATTATAGACTCAGTATTCTAGTATCCAGGTAT
>JAQFXU010004540.1:0-13299 GCA_034693705.1 Spatulosminthurus flaviceps | reverse complement strand
AATTTGGTGGTCGTTATTTCAGTTTTGAATTAGCCAACTCGTGCGTTATTCCACTTTGACTCTCCAGCGACGATATAAGAAATTGAATTGGAGGAATATTTTCAATTTATGTATTTAGGGAACCCCATACTACTTGCCCCAGAATTTTGAGGCATTTTATTACCCCCTGTTGCTCACATTCCACTTCCTATATGTTCGGTCCCTGAGGAATGAAAAATTCGAGCAATAACTGTTCTGAAAGATAAAAAATTAAGCTTTCAGAATTTATCAACCTCATGTCTCTACGTGGAGTGCATTTATAAATCCCCCTATGGACGGCGACGGCGCAATGGTGCCAGAGCAAAATTTTTGCGAAACGTTGAGTATGGATATAATGTCTGGAAATAGTGGGTGATGGCACTTCAACTCGTAACTTGGGTTTTTTTGAAAATTCCTAGAATTCCGTTTTTTTTCGTGTTTGGACTAATCGTACATTGTAAGGCAATTTGAAGGTCCGCCGTGTAGAGAAGCCATGCAAGTGAAACTATTGAAGAAGTAAGAGAGTGTATGGCTTGACTCAGTGTGTGCATGAGTATGGATGGGCGATTGAGCTTGAGCTGAAGACAAGGCTCGGAAGGAAAGGGATGAGTGGCAGTGCGTGGGAGCGTAAGTGAAGAGATGTTATCGGCTTGAAGTCTGGAATGCGACTTGTACATGTACAGCATAGACATAGCAATAAATAATCGAACACAGTCTGTGCTTCATTCTGTTTTTTTTTATTTTCCACTCTCAAGTATTTGGGCCCAAAGAACAAGTTTTTAGTACGGAACTTATTTCATCTTTAATTTATCATTATATTCCGGCCAAAACAATTTAGTGATTTGCCTTAAAAAATATTTCCACATGATAATTTTTCAATACGCAGCTTAGACGAATATTGACGCCGCCGGTAAATTTTTGTTACGTGGCTTTGATTCTCCGGAGCAATTGAATGTTTTTAACATGAAAATGTAACCCTTGTAATAGTCCATTGCGGTGCGGCATTGAAACGATTTCGCTCCCATTAATTTGTGATCGATTTAATTTTTACAACTGTATTCAACTGTATTTTATCATAAACATTATCCATTCACTAATAAGCTTTATAGGATGAAACACAAGGGCTAACAAGTAAAAATAATAGTAAATACTACATGTGAAATTAAGGACAATTTACATTTTCCTGAAAGATTACTTCCTTGAAACGATTTCCACCATAGGAAAAAATTTTAATATTTGTAAAAAGAGGAAAATGTCCGTTCGCAACGGATTCATAATTTCAATAATTCATATTCGATTCATATTTTAACAATAGATAATTTTATGTTAGCCAAATCGGAATCACAAGGCAATAATTAATATTCAATTTCTAATTAATTGAACAAAAAATAGCATGGCAGTGAACATTGCACATTAAGGGTCGGCTGTATTAAAAAAAATTGAGCGCCTCCAATATTCGAAAATAGTGGTTAATAATAAATATTTAATTAGGAAACATAAGTCTCTTAGCAACAACAAGAGGCAAACTATGACATTGGCTATAATGAATACTCAAATATTTTTCATTGAAGCAAGAAAATTTGCACTCATTGCAAGTCAAAGGTTGTGCTTGCAAACCTTCAGAGAGTTCATTGTCCGCCTTCAATGCTGAATTGGAATTATTTGCCACTGAGACGACAAAGGAGCCATGATGATTTTGCTCATGCAAACATATTAGGCCAACTCCTCGGGACGAGAAAGTACAAAATCGACACTTGAACTTTTCTTCTTTTTCATGAGCCAGCGTGTGGGATTTCCTAACTGCAGCCCTACTTCTGTAGGGACAAAGTTTACATTTAAAAGGCTTTTCGCCCGTGTGAAAACGTGAATGGTGAGTCAGCCTACCCGGATTGTTGAATTCTTTTGGACAGAAGTTGCATTTGAACTTTCCTCCGTTGTGACACACTAGGTGCTCCGTTAGGCTTGACTTACTTGAGTATGTCTTGGGACAATGGATGCAAGAGAAGGCCTTCTCGACCGTGTGACCAACCACTGGAGTGTTCAAATGTTTCTGACACGCAGAAAACTTGGAGCACATTTTGCAATTGTGCAGGTTACTTTGATTTTTATAAGATTTTTCTCCAGTGTGTTTCCAAATGCAAGTTTTCATAGCACTGGATGAGATGAAGCTTTTACTACAAAATGTGCATTTATATGGCCTCTCCCCCGTATGGACTCGCATATGAAGTTCTAGACCCATCTTCCCCTTAAAGGTTTTGTCACACATGGGACATCGAATGAGTGACGAGCCCTGAGAGTCGTGAACGTGTTTCACATGGCTAAGTAATTTGCAACTTTGGAAAGTTTGATATTCACAAATTTCGCAATTGAAAGATTCACCGTTATGGATTCTTAAATGCCTTTTGAGCTTCTCCTTGTGCCGAAATTTTTTTGGGCAAAGTTCACAGTCGAATTTTTTTCTGCAGTAGTATGGATCTCCATGTGACGCACTAAGTTATATTTGAATTTGAATTTCACATCACATTCACTGCATTTGAAGGGACTTTCCACGGAATGTATCCGTGAATGTGTCTTGATTTGGCTGCGATATTTGAACTTGGATGGACAAATGGGACACTTGAAGCGTTTGTCTCCAGTGTGTGTCCGGGTCACATGCCGGTCATAATTTTCCTTTGTTGGGAATATTTAACTGCAGTCCATGCATTTGTAGTTTTTACCTACCATTTTCAAATAACCACGAACTCGATTCTAAAACAAATCACGGAATTTAATGCATTTATATTTCTCTACGGAATTAATCCCTCTACCTAACGCAAAAATCGAAAATATCATGGCAAATTAAAAGCAATATGTATAGATAATTTAATTTAGACTTTTTAATGTGAATAAAAAAAATTATTGCTTACCACTTGAAATGCACCACTTGAAAATCAAAGTCCACAGAATACGACCGTGACCTTTCTTCATCAGAGAGGCAAATTGTAAGTGTAAATAAATTGTAAAAGGGAATGGGATGATTGTAGAAGTGGAGCCCTAGGCATAAAACATTATCCCAGCGCACCTTCGTTTTTCCATGAATATCTAGAATAGAAAGGGCTACGAGCCCACAGTTCGCGTGAGGTTCAAATGATTCTCGTCAACAAAATTTAGAGAATTACCCTAATATTTCCTACCACAACGTGATTGATGAGGCATAACTCACTTAATATTGATACTACTCTCTAATTGTGAGTAGTAGGAGGGGATTACAAACAATGTGGCCTGGAAAATGTACTGTAGTGGCTTTTTTCCTGAGGCTGATGTATTATTAACGGCTATCCTGTTAAAACAATGAAATGAAATGTTTTTGAAAAATTGAACTAAAACAACTGCGGAAGGAAGAAAAAGGACGACACCAAAACTAGCCTTAAAATGATCTGTTTGGCTTGCCTTTGGGCCTCACCAAACTTATACCACTACACCTGCCATATCTTTGCCGTGCAACTAATAAAAGGAAGGTGAAGAACAATACGAGTGTGGTGAGCTTAGTCTTGCTAGTGACTGATCTTCATTACTCACTCTCTCAGCCAGCACTCACTTTTTGTAAAACACGCCTTAGGCACGTACAGTCCTTTCTGCTCTATTGATAACAATAACAATGTTCTCTTTTCCTACCGCAGTCTACTTTCATAAAGTGCCTACTTGAGCAAGGAAAATGGTCATAATGTAAAAGTTGTGTTGTAATTTCTAGAAGGTTACACTTCAAGCTGTTAACATCATAAATGTTCTCAATTACACTTGTGGTTTTTATGCTGTTCATTCTAAACTTTTAAAGGCATTTGAATGTATTTCCCTCACTTCAAATTCCAATTTAAATACAAAGGTGCATGTCCCTTTTGGAAAGAGCAAATCCAGAAAGAGTAGGTAAGGCCAAAACATCATAGTCTTCAATTTTTTTCATTTTCAGCAAAAATTATTGTATCATGCACCGGAAATAATACAGAACTGCGTTGGAAGTTTCGTAATAAATTAAGCCATTGCATTGAGGAATTATGACAAAAAATGCCATTTTTTGGATTTAAGGCTGCATCTCCGTAACCAATGGGGCGAATTGAGTCATTTTTGAACTGATGTGCTGAGAAACAAGATTCTCATTGAAGCATTTCACCGTTTTTGAAAATTCTTACAATAAGCCAAGATATGAAGGTTGAAGTTGGAAAAACTTGGGAAGAATGATTGCGGGCTGCATCTCCTGAACTAATGGGGTGATATGACTAATTTTTGAAATAATACATTTATTAATTGGATTGTAATCAAAATTTTGGTGTTATCAACGGAAACCCCTCCACAGTGTTTTGTGGATTCGAAGGCCAATAATAGCACATCATTTATTTCCCATGATATTTGTAGGGATGAGCTTGTAGCGACGGGTTGGAAATGTTTGTCACTGGCAAAATCAGGAGGAAAATGACTAAAAGCGTAATCATTTTTAGGACTTCTGACATCCAAGTTCAAGAAACTTCAAAAATAAACTATTTATTTTTGGAGAAAATCACGCCTTTTTAGGTTAAAAAAAGTAGATTTTGTGGAGTTTAACCAACCAGTTTTTAATCAGAATTTTTACCTTAACCCGGGGGTTGAAATCTTATCGTTTTTTAAATTTACGTGCAAATTTCTAAAATATTTTGCAGTTGAGCCGCTAATTTGCGTAACAGCTAGCAATTCATATCGTGTTAACGAAATGTCCATATGTTATTAAATTTACAATTTAAATAAACTATAAAATTTCTTAGCCTGAACAAGGGGTAGACTGTAATGAATACAATATAATAGGCTGTAATGAAAACAAAGGTATATGAACTTTCTTTCCCTTTTATGGGTTACCAGGTGATCTGAGCTAGGGATCTACTTTTGTAGGGACATAGGTTTTTCCACTATGTGCCCACACTATGTGCAACTGTTCAGCCAAATTAATTGGCACTAAGAATTCTTTGGGACAAAGGTGAGCTTGTATAGACTTCCCTCCATTGTGAGTCACGAGGTGTTCTTCCAGGCTTATATTATATATATGTGAATGTCTTGGAGCATTGGGTGCAATGGAAGGGTTTCTCCACCGCACCGTGAGCACATTCATATCGTCGCTGGAGAAGCAAAGCGGTCTAATGCAGGAATTGCTTAAAAGCAAACTGAAATAACGACCACCATATTTGATGCAAACTGAAACAACCACCCTCATATCTGTGAAGATTTACATAAGAAAAGCACGTGGATTTAAGTGACAAATTGAAATAGCCACCCCCATATCTTTCCGCCATATAATTATTGCATTGAGATTATTAATCCAAAATTGCAATCCAGAATTGCTTTTCTTATGTAAATTTTAACAGATATGATGGTGGTTATTTCAGTTTGCATCAAATATGGTGGTTGTAATTTCAGTTTGCTTTTAAGTGATTCGTGCATTAGACCACTTTGTTTCTCCAGCGACGATATGTGACTTCAAGGGGGCTTGAAGCAAATCTTGGATTTGTGTCGGTTTCTTTGATTTTCGTAAGGTTTTCTCCTGTGTGTTTTAGAATGCAGGATATCTCTGCCTCCATTCACCTTGAAACAGTGATGAAGGTTCGGTAAAAGGGAAACCCTTGTAGAATCGGAACTGTGAATGTTATTCATGTCCTTAGTTCAAAAAATTTTAATTTACTGTCCACCGATTTAAAAAGGTAATGAATTTGGTGCTTCTACAAGTTGAGTAAGACAAACAATCTTGGAGGGGCAGGTATTTATAGTAGCTTGAAAAATTGTGTAAACTGAAACTTTACGTTTTCAGTTTGAAAACGTCAAATGTACATGGCATATATATATACTACGAAGAAGCGAACCATATATGTATGTTTCCAATTATTGAACTGTTTCGAGAACAAGGTCGTCCGAAAGTATAATATGACACATAAAGAACGGCGGGAAACGAGTATTGTGAGAATGCAGAGACATATTCAAATGAATTGAAGATGTAGCGATTGAAATTTACCATTAAAGGGAGTCTTTTTTAGCTACGTCGCTTTTAAACTTTGCTTTAAACATATGAGAATAAGTATGGAATGCAATAGCATAAATTTTTCATATTTAATTTAAACCTTAGCCCTAAAATTTTATCATAGTTGGATTATTTCTGTTACGTTTATGTCAGTTTTTGCCAGTTTGTAGTGTCAGAAGGGGGGAGACAGGCCGTTACAAACAAATATAAAATAAATATATTTAAAAAAAGATAAATACAGAAAAAGGTACCCCGAAGTAAGAACAGGGGTGTAAAAAGTATGATGGGAACTATATATATATCCAGAATATGCTTTCGGACTGATGCTTCACAACGGTCAGATGCATGTACACGGTACTGCGAATTGTCAAAAAAATGTTCATAAACGACGTTTTAATACATGATAAATGCCCGAAATGCTACACAAGTAAAAAAAAATGAACGTTAAATACCTTCCAAAGTTACGCCTAGTAATGAAGCGTAAGGAACATAAAATTCAGCAACGAAAAATGCTCGGAAAAGTTTCTTCGAGACTGAAAGTTGTAATGATATTATATTATGATGATTATTATATTTTCTACCCGTATATACGAAGAATTGAAATGATTTCCTACAGCTTGTCAGACCAGTTGACATGTGGTTAATGGAGCTGTGTAGGTAAACAAATGCCCTCATCACGAGCACATATGATTCATGTAATTTGAAAAATGATCATACGCAGTATCCATCCCTGTCACAGTGACGAATTCTACATATCAACACGTCAAATTACAACGTCATGGAATGCAAGCTATTATGACTCACGTAGTTAGTAATGGGTAAAAAGGGCCAAGCATGAACGGACTTAACTTCGTCAGTTATCTTCGCCCCTCAATGTGATAAAAATATGTTATGGAGAATATTTCAAACTTTCCCAACAACACATTCGAGAGTGCTCAAATTCAAATTCCAACCTTATTAGCGTGTTATACCATACTTAGATCAGTACTACTAGTCAAGACTGGCCACCTTGTAATACTAAAGTTCATTAAGAGAACGAAAACAGTACAATAAATTTAGTATTGTGTTGCGATGGATAACATAAAAACAACAAACTTTGGTACTTGGTAAATATGAATTTGGATGTATTCACACAAATCAGATAGCTATGAAATGAGTTTTGCAAATACCCTAGAGAAATACTTCCTTTCTTGGGACTCATTCGTAGAACTATACATGAACACGCTCAGGTATATTTGTACTTCAGCAGGCCCAATTGGACCTTCAAGAAATCATTCACATATTGATGTCTATTTTTATTTCGTTCATACAATTTTTTCAAGCTTAAATAACAAGCTTGAAATACGAGACTGACTATGAGACTGGTCTCGATCGTATTTGTTTTTATTCCTACCATTGTAAGGATACTTGAAGTTACGCAACTTTAGAGAAGCCTTGCGAATGTAACTATTGCAAGAGTTAGAGAGTGGATAAACTCAGTGTGTGGGAGCACGGATGGCGGTTTGAGTTTGAGCTGAAGTCAAGGTTTGAAGTGGAAGGGATGAATGTAAATGTTTGGGCTGTAAATGAAGAGATGTGGTTGCCTTGAAATGAATAAGACGTCGATTTATTGCATTAGGAGTAAAGGCTGAGGGAATTATGTGTAGCAGTAGTAGGGATGTAGTCCCTTAGAACCTAACAGTTTATTATATTGTACTTGCTCAAGTACAGGCACTTTGTCAAAGGCTTGTTTCATTGCACCCTTTTTTCTCCTTGGCCTTTCTCGGTCATTCAGTTGTTTTAACTTTCTCCAAAATTCAAATCTTTACCTTCTATGCTTATTGAAACCGTAAATTATCATTGACTGTACTAGGACGAATTATGATTAAATGCTTTTGAAAGCGTTGGTTAATTTTTATACAGCAAGTAACAATTTGATGGTTTTTATCATTTATGAAAAATTGTCAAATCTTGACAGCATTTTCACTATTGCTATTCCCATTCAAAATGTTCATAATTTGCTTAAATCTTGAGCCGCATTTAAATATCTCCGTGCTTATACTTTAATGAAAATTTAAAACACATTTTAATTTGGTTAGAAAAACGTTGAAGATTCAAGAAATACCTGAGGAAAATAGCTGATAACAGCGATAGGGTTTGCAAAAAACGAACTAGTACGTATGTAGCAGTATCTGTCATTTTTCTTATGTTAAAGCAATTTATTTATACATATTCTGTTATTTTCTGACATCTCAAAAATAATTATAAAACACTATCTTACCGAATATCCAGCAAGGAAGAAATTTAACATAACATGCATACTCAAGTTTCATCGAACAAAATATGATATTATGCCTAAATTAATAAATATGCCTAAATTACGAAGGAAATCTTACATTACAAATAAATTAATAAATGGATTAATGGTTATGGTGTTGCACTGACAATGAGCATTGAAATTTATAATGCGGGCGAAGAAGTCGATGTTAAACATTCGGAGAATCAAATGTTGAATAAATTATTATTATCAAACATTGATTAAATTATTTTAAATTGAATTTCTTCGCAATAACGAGACATGACAACTAATCGCAAACTATGACATTGGCTAAAATAAATACAGAGGTATTTTTCGTCGAAGCAAGAATATTTGCACTCATTGCAAGTCAAAGGTTGTGGATCAGAACCATGGAATGTCTGACTGTGAGCCTTCCATTCATCATCGAAATAATTTACCGAGGTGACAATTTCATGGCCATGGTCATTTTGCTCATGTAAAGTGACCGTTGCTTCGGGAAGAAAACGTACATAACCGACATTTGAACTTTCCCTCTTTTTCATGACAGATTATGTGGGCTTTTTTGACTGCAAATCGGCTTCTGTAGGGACAGAGATTACACTTAAAATGCTTTCCCCCCGTGCGCAAACGTAAATGTGAAGCCAGCGTACTCTGCACGTGAAATTCTTTGGGACAAAAAGTGAACTTGTAACTCCCTCCATTGTGACTCACAAGGTGTTCCTTAAGCCATGTTTTTGTTTGAATTTCTTGGAGCACTGGGTGCATTGGAAGGTCTTCTCACCAGTGTGGGCAACCATATGAACCTTCAATTTCGCCTGGTTTACGAAACATTTTGAACAAATCCTGCGTTTTCTTTGATTTTTGTAAGGTGTCTCTCCGGTATGCTTCCAAATGCAAATATTCAATTGATCGGATGAGATGAAGCTTCTGCCGCAAAATTTACATTTGTATGGTTTCTCCCCCGTATGGACGTGGATATGGCGTTCTAGACCTCCGTTTCTTTTAAAGATTTTGGCACACATTGCCGAGTGAAGACGCGACGACCCCTCAGAGTCAAGAACGTTTTTCAAATGTCTAGCTAAGCAGCTCCTGTTCAAAGTTTTATAATCGCATGCTTTGCACTTCAAAGGCTCGCCGGTGAGGAACCTTGAATGATCTTTGAGGTTACATTTATACCGATATTTTTTCGCGCACAATTCACAGTTGAAGGGGTTTCTTGTAGCATGGACTTTCTTGTGATAACCTACTTCTCTCCCTGATTTGAATTTCATTTCACGTTTACTGCATTTAAAAGACCTTTCCCCTGTGTGCATCCTGGAATGAATTTTGTGCTCGTAGGCTAATCCGAATGCGGATGGACAAATGGGACATTTATAACCAGTACCGGTGTGAGTCACTACATGGTACTTTAGATGGGATGAGGTTGAAAACTGTTTATCGCAAAATGTGCACTTGAAGGTCTTATGTGGTTTTTTAAAGTATCTTCACGACTTAAATAATTTGCAACACGTGGGACATTTGAACGGTTTGTTTCCTGTCTGCATCCACAAATGCTGATCGTATTGATCATGGAGAAAGGTTTGCCGCAAACCGTGCATTTGTGATTTTTCCCCACCATTTTGAAATTGGTCTCAATATAATTCTGAAACAAATTTCAAAAAAAAATCGTTTAAAATTTCCTCCTAAACTAATCCATACACACCAATTTCAAGCGCAAATTTTTTGGCGAGTTATTGTAAATAAAAAAGTTATGCTCACAATTTGAAATTTTCACTTTTAAATTCTTAGAATATTTTTCTTGTTGTCTGTTCTTGGTAAGAATTGGGGAAAACAATGAAAAACTTTCTAAAAGTGCCCCCCCTGCTGGTGGAAATTTCTGTTTTCCAAGCCGTTGCCACCATATCTCAGCAATGGAACGTCTGAATGAGTTGAAATTTTAAACTCAAGCTTTTGGGCCAAATTCATTGGGGGTACCTATTGTTAGTTTCCGAAAATCCGATTTCCGGTTTTTCGGGGAAATTACAATTGGAAAAAAGGACCCCTCTAGAATCAATTAAAACCCCCACATACCAAATTTTATTCAAATCAGAACATATTGTTGTGGAAGTTAGGGAAATGAAACCCAAATCGTTTGTGTAGAATCTTTTTTAATTTCAGTGTCTTTCCCAAAACTCGGTCATAAATGGTCCGATTCGAATAAAATTTGGTTTGTGGCGGTTTTGGCTGATTCCGAAGGGGTCCTTTTTTTGCCATTTTCCCGAAAAATCAGATTTTCGGAAAACTAATGATTGAGACCCTCAATGATATTGGCTCAAAACCTAAAGTTTAAAATTTCATCTAATTCGGATGTTCCAGTGCCGAGATATGGTGGCAACGGCTTGGAAAACATAAAATTCCCCCAACCGTGGCGCATGTTGGAATTTTTTCATTATTTTTCCCAAACCTTACCAAACACCGCCAAGAAAAAAAAATATTTTGGTCAATTCCATTGCCATCGAGCAAAGTCATGATTGATCCTATTTATATCAGCTAAATAACGAATGTATAAATAATAATGATAATAACAGTAATTGTTTAGAATTATTACATTTTGAGTATTATGGAAACAGATGAAACTCGCCAGTATAAATCGTATTAATTATTTGCCATTTAGTTTCCAGCAATTGACATTAACATGAGACAAACTATGACATTGACTATAATGTATTTATTTTTCGTTGAAGAATGAAAATAGCCCTCATTTGAGAAATGATGTTCATGGATCGATTCGACATGAGTCCTTACAGTCATTTGGTTCACATACGTTTATTACAATAGTAAAAACTCCCTCCAGGGAAAAATGAATACTGGATTATTAATTGTGTTCTACAGAGAAAACCAAAGCTAAAATAACCCTATGGAGGGTGAAAAAGGGAAAATAAAAGAAAATTTTGATGAGTGTTTCCCAGGCCGTTGACCAATACTACTTTGTACATATGTTAATCTTTGGTTAAGGTACGTCATGGATTTCAAATTTGATTATTTGACTTTGCATAATAAAACAGAACAAAAAGTAAAAATCTCCTTTTATGTGTAAAAAAGGTAAAACATTTGTTTTTTCCAAGCCATAGCGCTACATATTGGCAGTAAAATATTCTCTTGGATTTCTTCGGCTAGCTTGTAACCCTCAGTGACCCAAGCTCCCTCGAACCCAAATAAACTTAAATCAGATAATAAACTTATTTTGAGTTGCTATTTATTGACACAAGTAATGGTATTGCAGGGAACAAGGACACCAAGACGTAGCTGTAAAATTTATTTTTCATTCAGCTTCTTAATAATAACACATGGCAAACTGTGACATTGGCTATTATGAATACAGAGATGTTTTTCGGTAAAGCAAGAATATTGGCATTCATTGCAAGTAAAAGGTGGCGGATGAGAACCTCGGGAGGCATGAGCTTTCAATGCAGAGCCGCAATTTTTTACCATGGCGACAATATCAGCGCCATGCTGATTTTGCTCATGCAATATTGTACGTCCCTTTAATTGGCAAGAATAAGTACAAAACCGACAGTTGAATTTGTCATCATTTTCATGACACAATTTGTGGGATTTCTCAACTGCATACCTACTTCTGTAGGGACAAAGACTACATTTGAAAGGCTTTTCCCCATTGTGGAAAAGCAAATGTTCAGCCAACCTTCTCGGTGTGGCAAAATCTTTTCGACCGAAGGTGCACTTGTAATTTCCACCATTGTGAATCACGAGGTGTTCGTCCAGGACTTGTTTGTGTCTAAATTTCTTGGGGCATTGGGTGGAATGAAAAGCCTTGTCACCCGGGTTCCCAACCATGTGGGACTTGAGGTGTGATTGGCTTTGATACAGTTTGAAACAAATCTTGCGTTTTTGTGGGTTCCTTTGATTTTCGCAAGGTTTTTCTCCTGTATGCTTCCGAATGCAATTTTTCATGCCCCTGGACGAGATGAAGCTTTTATCACACAATTTGCATTTATATGGCTTCTCCCCTGTGTGGATTCGGGTATGAAGCTCGAGACCACACTTACTCGTAAACGTTTTGACACACATATTGAACTGTAAGAGTGGCAAGTCCTCAGAATTGTGTCGGCGTTTTAAATGCATATTTAATTCGGGTTTGTGGAAAGTTTGAAAATCGCAAATTTCGCAATCTATAGGTTCGCCGGTGTGGATCGCTAAATGCTTGTTAAGACTTCTTTTGGTCCGATATTTCTTTGGGCATTGGTTGCAGATGAAGGATGTTTCCGTACTATGGACAGTCATATGAGACATTAATTTTGTATTTGATCTGAATTTCATATCACATCCGCTGCACTCAAAGGGTTTTACGCCTGTATGCACCCTTGAATGTATCTTGAGTTGGCCGGGGAATCCGAACTTGGCTGGGCAAATGGGGCATTTGTAGGGGAATCCGGTGTGAGTATAACTATGGCCCCTTAAACCGATCGTGGATGGATATTGTTTTACGCAAAAACTGCACTTAAAAGGTTTTTCTCCTGTATGAAGTCTTATGTGGTTCGTTAAGTGGACATGTTGACGAAAGCACCTGTCACACGTGGGGCACTTGTATGGTTTCTCTCCTGTATGTATTCGCACATGCCGATCGTATTGTTGCTTTGTTGAGAATGTTTTACCACATTCACTGCAATTCCTCGCCATTTTGAAAGTTGATTCCGTAAAAAAAATTGCAGAAATTAAATTCTTTAATATTTGTCCGGTGAGCTCATTCCCAACAAAATTTGGAATAATTTCAAATCTATAGGAGAATTTTAAAAACGATATGTTTTAATATTTTCATAATAATAATAATAATATAATCATAGTTAAGTTAATGAGAAAATGTGTACTCACCGCTTCAAATCCAACAATTCAAACAGCGTGTGTGTGTGTATGACTCAAGGATGGGAATTCAAATCGGAATCGGAATTCGAATCGGAATTACATTCAAAAATTTTGAGCATCCGAATTCAAA
>JAQFXU010004539.1:0-13303 GCA_034693705.1 Spatulosminthurus flaviceps | reverse complement strand
TTGACATGCACGTATGACTGGAGGATGTAATAAAAGGAAGAAAAAGGTAGGAAGAAAATAAAAGGTAGTTGCTCAAAATTTAATGTACATTCATGATGAGAATGATGACGGCGCTTTTAGGAGGGACACTTGCTCCTTGTAATATGATAAATATTTATTTATAATTTAATGTACCATGCATTCACTGATCCAGCCTACAGCCCTCTGGTCTCTTCCATCATCAATAATCCCATTATCAACCATCGGAGTGTGTTTTAAAAAACCAACCAAGTAAAAAAAAACATGCACACCTCATACACAATCAGCCCTATTTCTATATTCAGAGAGTTACATGATGAATGGCAAGACAGTCGGTGGCAGTTCCAACGACAGCCGAACATCTTGAAAAAAAATTTGGTCAATACAAACAGAGAAGAAATAATGCTGGAGACTCCATCGAGAACAATATAATATTTTTTAATCGTATGTCAGCGTCTTTCAAACGGTCCACACCTACACTCTGAACACACACTGCCTCCTTCATCGGACATCGAATCAATCCCCGCTTCCACTGAATCAGACACATTATCAATGAATGATTAAATGAAGCAAGCAGAAACAAACAATATTGGGGTAATGATTTGACGGAGCATCAACATCTCTTGAACCTTTAAGCATCAGGCGTTTCATTTATGTCCTCCTTAGGTCCTTTTCCAATAGCTCGTATCACTGAACCATATCATGTTAATCTAAACTTTCAACATATTGAAACCTAAGATTTATAAATCCAATAAGAAATTAAATCCAAATGAATTTTTAGTGAACTTCAAAAGGGAAGAAATGATTGCTACCAAGAACCATATTTTGACTTCTTGCCTGAGAAAATACACACCGTGTCATCCAATTTTGCATCAACTAACTCGTTGCATCTGAAATAATTACGGAAGGAAAGGTTAGGTGTTAGGTGTTACCAAGTCAGACATTACTACTAGTTTTATGGTCGTGGTGAAAATTATATGGTGAAAATGGAATTACTTTGAAGGAAGCTCCTCACCGACCTAATCACAAACATATATTGCTTATAGCGCTACATGGCGCATACTATAGAGTAAAAAATATATAAGTGGTCGTTTGGCAAGAGGCAAGCATTTTTCATGACCAGGAATACACATTTCTGGTCAATAATAATTTACTTTTGCGATTTGCAAGGCGTCAAAGTATAAGAAGAAAGATTTTTGAAAGGTAGAAATTATTGAGTCATTCATTGGTCAAAATAATTATTTAAACTATGACTGCTGTAAATTGCAAGGTTTCCAATCGTGCCAAATTTTACATAGGCTGGGGATGATTTACAACTTTGAAGTGACCCTACATTACGAATTGAGATCTAGAAAATTTAAGGATAATCTTTCTTCGTTGAATTTCTGTTTGTGCCATATATGACGAAATGAAGTCACGCTTGATTATGCATATACTCAATTAGTAAGTTCCATACTTGAAAAAAATGCAGAGATATAATGCAACGAAATCCAGCTTTTAGTGTACGGTGCGGTGGGTTATACGAGCATGTAGAAGTTTTGTTTTTTTTGTTTTTCTTGCCATTTATTACGTTATGGCGTACATGTGTATGTCTAATTGTTTTTATACACTCTATATAGTTGGTTGTTGTTATGAACATTCTCCTCGGATGTTCATTTTTTCGCATACCCATGTAAATTAACCATAAGAAGTTGTAACTGTTGAAAGGAAACACCTAATATAACAAAAAATATACTGCAGGGCAAATCCTCATCATTAAATTTGTTGTTTTACTTGAATCTAATCTCATTCAGACACCGCATAAATACTTCTAATTGCTGCTTACTGTCTAGTTCAGAGAAACATTAACAAAATCTAATGCCCTTTCTTATGGTTTGGCCTGCATGATAAGGTACACGTCATTGGCTTTGTTGTGATTAACAATAACATAGGTGTTCCTTCCGAGAGGTAAAATATTTATAGTACTAAGCTTTTTGGTCGAAGTAAAAACTTTGCACAGTTGCAGATGCAGTAGCAATTTAATTTACATAGTAGGCTCTACCATGGATTGTAATGTACTTGACAGTAATAATTTTTGTACTTGGTGTCTTGGTGTAACACAATTTCCATATTTTTATTATCCCGATTTTGTCACGGTTTGGCATTGAGGAGAGACATTTGCTATGGTGAGTAGCTACTGTCTTTATCTTGAAGTATACTCGAGGAGAGAGAAAAGAAAAAGTGCATGGAAGAGGCTTAATTGCTGATAATAAAAGTACATAGATGGACAATGCTAATGAAGGTGAGTATCAGAATTTTGCCTTCGAATGGAACATCGTTTTTACTTTTTCCTATTACAGCATCTGACTGTGCGCGATTGGACACACAAGCAAATAATACATATACATTTGTGACGCTGCATAATTACACGTGCTAGAATCTGTTTATATACTTCACTAACAAAGGTACGTTTATTGGCTATTTTTCATCGCATTTGAGTCGAGAACGGAAACAACTGCAAAAGCTGCCTTAGTTATTACATGATAAAATGTAGGAACATTTTTCTAACAATAAGAAACTGAGAAGCGTAATAAATGAAGATGGCTGTACGTATGCAACAGTCCACTGCATCTGTCCACCCGATGTGACAAAGATTTGTTTACATTGCATTTGGTAGTTATAATTTGTATAAATAGACAAAAAGCTACTTCGAGAAGTAACATAAAAGTTGCTTTTTAGAACAAATGAATTTCACCCGCAGTATACATAGGAACATGGACATACGAACTAAAGCGAATTTTTACATGCAACCAACCGTCTACAGACACTTGTAGATATAGACTTGGTACACATTTCAGGTTTTCGCACTGCAAAAGAGATCTTTGTAGAAGTGTCTTTGGTATATTTAAAAACGTCTTGTCAGTCATTTTGAAGCCAAAAGGGTGGTCATTTGTATTATTATTTATATAATATTGACCCAAAACCCAAAGAGAGTCGTTTCATTTCCCTTCCCTGAATCACATCTTACAGAGCGGTTGAGTTATGCCGCTGCTTCCGAACTGCTATAGTTCCATTCTCTTCATTACAGTCCAACTTGATTTTGGTTCTTGTGACGGCACTAAGAGCTGCTGTTCGATCAAAATCAATAGTAGCATAACCATCCCCTGGAGCACTTCCATTACCACCAATATCATCTGCGGCGTTCGTATCCCCGACATCAGGGTTCAGAAAAATAGAATCCTCCGGTGCATCACTACTAGGTTTGCTTTTTGAGCGAAATCTGTCATCACCCAAGCTACTTCCCATAGCATTCAGTCTTAATTTTTTCTGATTTGAGACTTTGGACATTGAATTGAATGCAACCATAGTAGCATTCATTGTAGTAATTCTTGAATCCGTTTCTAAGTCTAGCTCAGCGTAGTTTACCTCCGCTGATACACTTCCATCGTTGATAATAGTCGACGATGTCGTTGCGGTTTGAATCGTTGTTGACAGGGAGCAATCCATATTTGAATAATACAAGGAATTAGTACCTAAATTCTCAACGCCAGAAGGATTTACAGAAGTAAGGATAGATGCGCTGTTCCCAGTGCTATTTACTCGAGATGCAGGCACTGGCATACTCTGGTTATTGGTTTGAACTCCGTGAAGATATTTACTTGTACTATGAGGGAGGTGATCATCTACATTAATGTAAAGTGGATGGCTTGTCTCCGGAGAGGTCTGAGGCCGGTGGATACTAATTTCAGTATGTGAATGCATCATGCTGTCATTTGCATTTCCATGATCCTGAGCTGTTGTTGTACTACGACTGGTTTGATTCCCCGCAATGTTTACATAATCAAAGGTCGGACTCATACTCCCAGCCGTCACAGTGGGCGTTATAGGTGTAGTGGGTGCAGCAGGTAGGGCCGTGGGATTTCCCTGGATTTTTGCTTGTAGCAAATTAAATAAGGACTGTGCCCGATGACATTTAAATGCATAAATTCCAGGTCCGGACGGACAACGTCTTCCCGACTCAAATGAAAACAAATCTTCATCGTATCCGTATCGTCGCAAGCACCGTAACGGCCACTTCAATGCCAACTTCCCGCTGACATAAAGCAATAAATCCGTATCGGTTACTTCCAGCTTCCCCGGTTGTAGATGACGACCCATGTCATCCACATTGAGAACCGAGAAAACATTCGGACGGCTCCGTCGACTACGCCCCGACCTAGATGCTAGCGTAGCGAACCGACTTCCAATGCAACCCATTACTTCACGGCGTGATTCATTGTCAAAACTAATGGACTGCAGAGCATATCTTCGTCATTCTATCTTCCACTGGCCGTTCCATTCTTCCTTCAGGATCTAAAACTACCAACATTCCAAACGTCAATCCCCTTCATTATCATGTCTACGTCCTAATAAAACTCTTCAGCCGACAACTGTCCATACTTCATTATACAGATCACATTTTACACCTCTGCACCCCCACCCAATAAACCGTCCTAAGATTAACAATATACCAATATTCTCAGCGATCTACACCGAACAAAATGATCCACCAAAATACTATTCCCTCCATTTCTACAAAGTACCTTCAACTCCGCGCAGCCACTACCATAAACAAATAAATTCATTTCAAAATTAAGTTTTAATTACTCATACCTGTTCAACTAAATGATCCTTAACGAAACGGGTTTGTCTCATCTTCTCGCAGTCCTTCCACGATAATAATTCCCAGAAAGCTTCCCCCTTCTCAACTTTGACCTTTCCTCGGTAGCAGCAGGGTAAATATGGAGTTTAATACAAAATACAAGATTCAGATACGGTAGTATAAGTAGTATTCCAGGAAGACCATCATTTTCGATTAGTTACATAATTTCCTTTTCAGCCAACGGCCTACACACCTAACAAGAGCTATGCTCATAATATAATTTCCACAAATAATTTCACATAAAAAAGCAGTACTCAATTCCAAATTCCAACAGTAGACTGGAAACACAAACAACACTGAGTGGACTTACAATTGCAACTTTGGCAATTTATCATTTACTAAAAATGTTTACTCCCCTCTCCTCTTCTCACCATCTTATTGTAATTTACTTTAACTTTTACCTATAATACACACAAACACATACTTTATCAAACTTTTTACATGGTTTTGAATGAAGGAGCCAAGGATACTATTGTTTAAGGATAGGATTTTTTTAAGCTGCCTCTGCACACACCGCTTAAATCCCATCAGGACACCTTGTGAACATTTTGGCGCGTCTTGAATTCTTCATGCGGTAATACAGTCGTCTCGGCTTATCCATGTCATCCCCAGCAACATCAAAGGAAAAAACCTTAACGGCAATTTTTTTTCGAAAGAACGATATAGATTTCTATTATTGACAATATAGTCTCATCTCCTTCCTTCGCTGTTTCCGTTACGAGAATAAAAGCATCCCTTCATTATCTATATTCCCTACATAGATATACCTATTGTTGGCCAACCTAAAACGTAACGAGTATATAGATCTACGTTTTGTAATAAAAGTTTAATCCAATCCTCGCCTCTTCGTTTTAAGGGTTTTCGAAGCATACCTCAACATCATAGCAACATCAAATCCCATCCCCCGGTAAAATCACCATAAACATCTATCCTTCACATATTTATCCTTCAGTATACTGTGGATATTAGGTAAGTGAACGTATTTAAGAAGTTGCACTCCCGTCTAATTGATGCCGATCATTTTTTTAGAATCTGCAAAAACTCAACTAACAATTATTCAATATTCAGTACTAATAAAACTCTTGTTCAGCGACTTTTCCTTGAACGCAAAAGAAAAGTACTCTCATTAGTTGCAATGTTTACGGAAGTACTTAATACATATGTACACTAACAGCTTAAATTTCTTTGTGCGTTGCAGTTTGCGGTTATGCAGTGACATTGGTTAAGTATTAAATAGTGCTAGTGGTTTTTTAATAATTTTTTAAACTTGAATGACCCGGCTTCTTTTTGAGGCTGCAATTTCCTGCAATGCAGGAGTAGCTTTTTTTTTTAAAGTTTTTTGAATATTTTGGGAGCTGTTATTAAAAGTGTGGTTTTAAATATCCTGGTAATTGACCTTATCGGTTGTCTCATGTAATCTATAGATTTAGTCCTGACCTGACATGAAGCATATGATAATTTGCTGGCCTAAGCTGCATGGCTTCCGGATGAGTATGGTTGCGGTTGTTTATGTACATATATATAAGTGATGGGTTTATTGAAACAGAGTGAAGTCCTTTAATGATTAGGGTCGGTGGGAGCAGTGCTGGAGAAGCGTGCATGGAGAGGGTTAAGGTAGAACGGTAGCAGTTTCGCGTGAGAACACCCTTAGAGTTGATTAAATTGTTCTTATATGCTTGGAATTGAATTTCTGGCAGTTTTTTGCGAGTTTGGGGATTGCTTCCTTGATGTTAATTTCAGTTTTGTGGAGGCAGTAAAGAGGTTTTTAAGGTAGCTCCAGGTAGTGTGGGTTAAAAGGTTAGGGTTATATCATGGAAGCTTTTCATATCCTCGAAGTCATTTAATTCTGTGTTTTTAGATCGAAAGGCAAAGAAATTCAATTAAATAATTGTATTGAGATAGATGGATGCTCATTATTTTGGGAGGGGGGTTGCTGTTAATTCAGTCGATTGGGAATTCAAATCGAAGCTACAAGCGGGCACAGGGTCGAAGGAGGATATGAATACGGCAGTGTGGACTCCTACTCCTAAACTGTTCGCTCTTGAATTCTTTGCCTTGCTATCCTAAAGTTAACCCCGGAATTTAGAGTTGTAAGAGAATAGAATTCAGAATGATGCAGAGCCAGTAATGGTTAGGGTTTTAGTTTTAGTTAAGTGGATAAATTTTGACATTGCATGCTGGTTGCTTTCCGAAAGGGTCGGTTACCAGGATATTATTTGTGAATGACGGGCAAAAGCTTACTACTTCTTGCTTTTCACCTCCTCCTGCGGATAAGAACGTGTACCTTATGTTTGCATGAGGAAAGTTAAGATTAACTATATTACTTGGTTGAAGCTGGTGTCGCTGTCAGCCTATCTTGGCCATCGGGTGAATCCGACCTCTGACATCATGAGTTTCGGTCAAGAAGTTCCACCACATAAGTTGTGGCACGGTGTTGAATTGGACCCATCTAGTGGAGTATCGATTAAAGGGAGTGGATTTAATTTGAATGCAGCTAGTGATGGTGAGTAATTTTAATTAGTCGATTCCATTTCCTATATGCAAACTTATTATGAATTCAATTGGTTTATGTTCATCGTAGTAAGTGTCTTCTAAAATGATCTCAATAAAAATACATATAGTTTCAAATTATATTTAGCTGACGTCCTTGTGGAGATGATACGGCAGCAGAACCCTGTGTTGTATTTGGAACTTGAGGGCAATACCCTGGGAGTTGAAGCTGCTAAGGAAATTGGAAAAATTTTAGAAAGTAAACCAGAACTGGTAGCTGCATTGTGGAAAGATTTATTTACTGGTCGGCTCAAATCTGAAATACCGCAAGCTTTGGTAATTTTCCGAACACTGAATACGAAAAAAAAAAATTATTGATGAATTTTTAATAGTTTATTTGTTCTTTACTGCAGGGCTACTTGCTGGGTGGAGTTGACTTAGCTGGGGCCCGACTCACGTGCTTAGACTTAAGCGATAATGCCATTGGACCTGTCGGTATGCCAGGTCTGGTTCCTTTCTTTAAGTCTAGAAGTAGCTTTTCGTTGAAAGAACTTATTTTTAACAACAATGGTTGGGGTCCTGATGGAGGCAGTGTGAGTAGTGTTCATTGAAACTAAGGTTTTTAATTCTATACAATTGTATGCGCCTATGTCTTGTTACGGTTGTTTTACAATCTTTATTTCCTTTTAACAATTTAGATGTTGGCTGAAGCTTTGCTAGGATGTTACCGTAAGAGTCTGGAGGAAGGGGGAGAAGTATTCCAATTAAAAATTTTTATTTGCGGTCGGAGTAGAATCGAAAATAAAGCAGCGATCGCACTGGCGGCTTTCTTTAAGGTTAGCAAGTTACGAATGCCAAGTGACCTTCAATTCTAGTGGAGAGAACATTTTCTCTGTATCCTATATTTATAATTTGCCCTAGTCTTCGAAGGATCTACTTTTCATGCCGAGAAATTTATTTGCTCAAATTTTTTTCCAAGCTGTGAGCTCATTTCATATAATGAAAATTCGCACGCAATCAGATCACTGATGTGTAAAAATTATAAATTGATTTACTGTGTAAATAGAGCATTCAGTAGACTTTTATTGAAATCAATGCAAACACAGACATGTAACAGTCTCATTTCCATTGGTTTAATTCATCCCATAACTGCAAATATGCTTGTCCGTCCGGAGTTTGTTCTCAATTTTAAAGTTATGAAAATTGTTACAATAATTCAACACCGAGATACCTATATCCAGATTATTGTTCCACAATCATGGACAAGAATATTTAGAATCGATTAACGAACGCTGCAGCCTAATTGCACATATTTTAAACGATACTATAACCCATAGCATAATCCGCAAAGTAACTGCTATATAGGGTTCGTTTTCAAATTTTTCTATTCAGTGTAACCTCTTTATAACGGCCGTCCATATAATGGAACTCTTGCTATAGTGGCAATGGTTTACGTGGACATTTCCCATATATGTTAAAATCCATCTCAATAATATTATAGCCTATTGGCCTATTGGCTATAGTGACCATATAATCCGATAATGCCGTTATAAGGAGGTTTCACTGTAAGTCATTATTGGCAGCAATGTCCGAGAACACGAACTGGGATGAACTAACCCGTTTCCACAAAAACTCTACATGTAAAGAGGAAGCAACGTGTGAAGATCATAGCAAAGGAACAGCATTACAAAAATATAGTTTTTAACCTAAAGAATTAATCTAATCTATAGGAAATAAAATCATTGGAAGAAATTCACATGCCTCAAAACGGGATTTACATCGAGGGCATCAACGCACTGACGGACGCATTTCGTGAAAATCCGAATTTGAGAGTTTTGAATCTGAATGACAACACCGTCAGTTCAAAAGGATGTGTCAAGTTGTCCGAGTGTATTACTGGACTTTTGAATTTGCAAGAACTTAATCTGGGAGACTGCTTGATTAAAACAGAAGGAGTGCGCACTCTGAGCAATGCTTTGTCCCATTGTAAAAATTTGGAGAAGATAAACTTGGAATCAAACGAAATTGAAAGCGAGGTCGGAGAACTTCTTGCTAACATTCTGGCGAAGTTGCCCAAATTAGTTGAGGTTAACTTGTGCGGGAACGAGTTCTCCAACCGTACGGCGGATGACATCCAAAGCATTCTCAGAAGTTCGGGATCTAAACCCGAAGTTCTTATTGAGTAAGTTTTTAACTAAAATTGGAGGAACAATCGACACTCCCACCGTGGGAGTCCCAGGTGCAAAACGTATGCTGATGATGTTTTACGACGAATAATTAATTCTTGCAGTGCTGAGGGTAGCGATAACGAAAATGAGGAAGGCCTTTCAGTGCTAGATGTAACCAACGGTTCTGCGTATCATTCCACAGTGGATGAAGACGAGGACGTCCGACAGTTTCTGAGAGAATCAACCCTAGAGAATTTTAACAAGCTTTTGCCTGATCCGGAGCAACGCTTGATTGATTACCTGGAAGCTTCGGCTGACGTGGTGAGTACACCTAGTTTTACTCTTGGAATTTGCCTTTATGGAAACATGGAGTAGTTATACTTAAACTGAGTATGTAATGTTAATACCTGACCTTACTGCAGAGTGAGTACAACACTACGGTCGCCGGTCAATCTATACGCTTGGCTTTCATAATCAGCGGATTCCAGCATCCTAAGTCTGAGAAATGCTTTGTGAGTCTTCTGGACAAAGCTGTTGAGGATCAATTCTTTGCAACTTATATTCTCCAAAGATTTGGACTTTTGCAAGTAAGAAAAAAAACAAAAATAAAATGTTGGTAGCCTCACGATTTTGTGGCTAAAGTGTTGGGTCAGTGTGCATTGTGGCTGCTAGTTGTTTCCGAAATCCGGATGATGTGAAGCTTATGTGATTCTGTAGTAGAGACCATACTGCTTCCTCTCATCGACCGGTGATTTTAGAAAAAGCGGATGTAAATTAAGGGGGTGGTTGTAGGAGTTTGTGCCCAAGCAATGATGAATGTAGAACATATAAGATGGGAGCCAAGAATGAATGTAGATGCAGTTGTTTTGACCAGACAGTTTGATGATGTTTTGGAATGTGCCTTGCAGGTTGAAGAATATAAGGGTTTCTCGACGGACAAAATCCCTTCAAGCGCGATCATAAGCCTGCGTAATTACATACAGACTCACAAACTTTCAAATGTGAATTTGGGGGTTTTCCACTTGTTCTTGAAAGGGTAGGTTAACATGTGATCGTAACTATGAAGTGATTCTCTTTGGAGGATACCAGGTTGATTTAAAACCTGTACTAAAGAGAAAGTTTTTTTATTTGCATTATGTTGTTTACCATATTTGCAGATACAACTCCAATACCGATGAGACAAAGACGCACATAAAAAACTTATTTGAAACTGTCGACACAAAACTGTTCGGCTGATAGTATTCCTGTGTGGCTGTTGTTCTTGAAGAAATAATAATAATGATTACTCCTGGATAATTATTTTAGTCTTTTTTAAATTAACTTGAGTAATTAATAACATTAATTGAATTATAAATGTGTCAAATAAATAACTATTAATGGTTAAACTAAATAAACAAATGATTTTGAAAACTGAGTGCAAATAAAAGGAATAGTGTATTTCTGAAGTCGATGGCTGCTTGCAATTATCGACGTTCCCGTGAGTCCGACCTGGATCTTCGAGGGCGGGAGCGGCTTCGAGAGCGGGAGCGACTTCTGGAGAATCGACGCCTGGGAGATCTCGAACGGCTGTATTTGAGAGAGGAGAACATGAGGCAATGTTTAACGACAAGATACCCGCAGAGTAAAATGATAGCCCACAAAAAGAAAGCACATCACATGAATTCTGATCGGAGATATATGACACATCTATGTAGTAGGCGAACGGGCGGGCGGATGAATGTATGGATGGTTGGTTGTTGATGGTTAGCGTACAACCCACCACACAGTCACAGGGCTCATCTAGATCAGCCAAGTACGTGTAGTGGGTTTCTAGAAATTCTACCCTGAAGTGGATCTGTTGGGTTCGAAGAGGCAGTAGAAGTAGGTGGTAGAAGATGTGCTTGTCTCTAATAAATTATACACATCAACAATCAAAGAGGGAAGAAGGAACCTAAACTGCTCGCTTTTCACCTGCTTTCTTACGCTTACATACCTGCGGTAATGACGTCTTGGAGGACCTCCACCACCACCGCGACCACGACTTCTCCCAGTGGACATCTCCACTCTCACACGGACCCCACACATACGCCTAAAATTCAGCCCCACACACAATTATTACACAATCAATTAAATTCACAATACAAAACAATATTTGTCTGAAATGTCAAAACTACAACTAATTTACAAATCAACTCGTCAAATTGGTTCTCATATTTTCCTCTCAGCAGTCAAGATCAAGAAATTTGCCGACTCCGCGTTGCGTCAACTCAACCTACGTTACTTAATGAAGCCTCCCCTCATTGACAAAATAACTTAACCGCTCCAAAATCCTTCAAATCGCTAATAAACAAGTTAAAATACACCCTATAACCTGCCCACGCTATAACATTAAGCATCACAATTGCACGAGCGAGTATTGTATCAACAACAATTGACAATTCCATAATAATTTCATTCATTTCTTTCCCATAACATTCCAAATAATTAAGTGACAATTCCCTCCAAAACGAAAGTTATGACAAAACCACAAGCACCGCAAGGTGCACAAGTCTGCGTTTATTTCTCCGGAGCCGGTATATAAATATCTCAGTGCTGCAAATTCTATTGCCGCCTCAATAATAAATTCTGATTGTCACTACAATCAGGAGTAGGAGTAGGAGATACTTGTAGACTTTTTCAAAAACCAAAGTTGTCTCTCATCCTTACGTTCCATCCAAATGCCGAACTGCATCCTCTGCATCCCTCGGATCTTCAAATTCAATGAAAGCAAATCCAGGTGGATTTCTTGCAACCCAAACATTCTTCAAGGGCCCATATTTGCTGAATGCTGACTCCAGTTCATTTTTGGACGCATTATTTCCCAAATTCCCCACGTAAACTTTACACTGTAAATCCCAGTCTCGGTGTCTTGACATCCTGCTTCCCAAGATCCTCTAGTACTCTC
Organism: Spatulosminthurus flaviceps; assembly: GCA_034693705.1. Lineage (NCBI taxonomy): Eukaryota > Metazoa > Arthropoda > Collembola > Symphypleona > Sminthuridae > Spatulosminthurus > Spatulosminthurus flaviceps. Next base: position 1,023 of record JAQFXU010004539.1, on the reverse strand, counting down.
CGGTTATGTATACTTTAGAAACTATTGAATGGAACACCAATTTAATAGTGTTTCTTATTTGTCCTTAAAAAATAGTTGTTACAACTTTTAAATCACCTTCGTTGCCACAAAAGATGGCTACCCCGAACCTTCGACTTGAGCAGGCAACAACCGAATGGAAAAGCTTGTGCCGACACAGGAATCATCCACACCATACAAACACTCACACACATGCACACACAAAATACAGACACCGTCTCAGCATAGAGTAACGTATACCAACTATAGAGAAATGCAGCCGTCACACGCTTGCCTTTGGCCAGAAGCTCCTGCGAAAAGCGTCGTTTTCTATTTTTTCTGAATCATGTATGTACGATAAGAGTCTTTCACGTCCTATGCCTATATCCAAATCCCCAATTTGTACTCCACGCTATCCCTAGACTACATAAGCTTCACTTGCCTCCCATATCAATAATAGCAAAGGTTGATTCAGACGGCAGTGTTCACAAGTCCAGTACTTTCCCCACCGTCGCGTCGTCCTCAGCATAAACAATTAGCCCTTGGGCAGCTCCAACTTGAGCCCGTTCAACACGAGGTTCAACCTGTAAAGCAAAGAAATTACTAAAATAAAGTACCTGAGGGATGATAACCGTTTTACATATTTCTAAATATAATATACATAGGTTGCTGTAGTTTTCTTCACAATCGAGTGAATGAGTCACAATTTACTTAAACACATAAAAATGTCGACTGCAAACAGAAAATAAAATTTAAAACTAAGGGAATTAAGACTGTCCCTTAACCAACATTTTATACTTCCAGGGATGTGCAAAGACCAACTCAGAAAGAGTTACAATGATTTAAGCAACGGTTAGGTCAATTAGAGTTGGAAATTAGGTGAATTAACTTATTTTTGTGAGAAACATAAGTATTGCATCCATAAGCTTTGAAACGCAAGTAAAAATACTGGGCGCGTTGTTAAAGTGCTAGATTTTCTAGACTTAGCCAGGCAATGCCTGACTAGCGAGAGTTTAACAACACGGA
>JAQFXU010004538.1:0-13307 GCA_034693705.1 Spatulosminthurus flaviceps | reverse complement strand
GTATATAAGTATTGTTTGCTTGAAGCCAAATGTTAAGTCAATTGTATAAAACAAAGGATTAATACCGTTTGAAAAACATGCTTTTGACTCTCAACAAGATTTAATATACACACTCCTACTCCTCCAACTCCAATACACTTCCCTATGTATGCATACTAAGAATTCCCATAAGGCTAGAACCTACAAACAACCTACTATTTGTCTATTTACGCCCATAAAATTCTTTGGTACTCCAAACCTCACAAGGAGTTTGTATAGAAATAAGAAACATCTCTCCTCACAATTTACTACTCACTCTCATGCTCTCGTCAAAAAAGTCCCAATTTCAATCCCTTCATGTATAGAAAGACGACGCATACGTAATAAACTCCCATGTATACAAACTACTACCATAACAACCAGCCACTAAATATTTAACAACAAACAATGGGTTGCTTGACTAAACATTACATCTTTGACTTATGACTCTTGACTATATGAACAAAAGTAAGGGAAAAAAATTACTTAAACTTTGACCAAAAAAAACACTTGTCTTCCTATCTTCTCCAACCTGTGAGAGAGAGAGACTTAGCATTCAGAAAATATGAGAGCCTTAATTGTTTGTCTCCGAAAGGTTATTACCATTTAAACGACCATTAAGCCACTAAGCCGTGGATCTACATGGGGAATATTTAAGTGAGTAGGAATTTGATCATAGAATTTCATCAACATCATCGTAAGATCAAGTTACAACTTGTGCATAGGAATTACTATAACGACTATTATATCACATATGAAATCTAACAACATGGAGCAAGTACTAAACTACCAAGGGGCTCAATTCCACGTTACATGTTAATCATCGACGGATCTTTATCGAAAACAAGAACAACAATTATTATGATTTGAAACCATATAAAAAATTTATTAAGGGAATTTAACGAAAGACCACATACATTGAAAATTCAAGCTGCTTCCCCTTTACCGTATGTTATTATTGTAGCTTGGTCAGGACCAACTGTTACTTAATATTTTTATTGTGTGGAGTCGAACCCTCACAACATTACTAGAGGCTAATTATTTAATAAAAATTGAAACCCATGCATAATAATGAATTCATTTTGCAATAAAAAAAATCTCCTATCTTTTAACGTACACTTCCTTTCATTTTCGCAAAAAAAATTCTCACGCATTGGTATATGGGTAGCTATATAGGAAAATTATGCAATGCTAAAATATGAATATAGGCCATTAAATGCTGAAGGGATTATTGATGAATAAAAATTTGTTGGTAATTTTGTTATTTTGTCGTAATTTCAAAACAATGCATTTGCTTTTATTTTATAATCTTCATACCCCCAAATTCTCAGTCTTATACATAAAGTTATATTATTATATAAATATGTCTTAAGGATAGATATCACACTTGGGACTTAAGAGTAAAGGGGAGGTAAATATTTAAAAGGGGGTGACATATAACAAGAAGGAGGTGGCAAATAATTATTTTCCCGTTTTTTTTTCTTCTCTCAATATACAAACAACAATGGAAATAATGAATGGGTATTTTTTGTGAAGGATAAAGTACTGCTAGAGACTTGCCTTCATAATTATAACTTAGAAATATATAAAATGACTGGATATAGATAAAAGTCTGATACTTAATAAATAATAATGTATCTTTGAGAGAAAACAATTGAATTAACATTGGCTAATTACTAGAATAATAATTATATTACAGCTAAATAATTATATATGTACATAATAAAAAACAATTATATGTTCCGAACCAGAATTTCCTGTTAAAGGCAATGGTTTTGAGAGAGAAAAAAGTTAAGATTTTTTGTTTTTGTTTGTTTTTTTCTTTACACAAAGTACATTGTGGGGTCCCCATTATTATTAATATTAGTAGGGCTATATGGATTTAATTTATTACAATTATTACTATGTGGGTTGAGAGTTTGCATGGGCGAGTCTAGTGTGGAGTAGACGTGGTCCAGTTCCTCATTACTGCTACTACTCAAATTTGTTTCTACACTAGAGGTATAACTGGATGCGTTGAGCGGTCTACGGGAATTGTTACTTGCAGTTGAACAACTTGAGTCTTGATGACTATGACTGTGAGGATGTGGGACCCGATTATTTAAACGTAGGGCTTGTTGCTGATGCTGTTGATGCTGCTGCGTTAGCATCTGATGTTGTTGTTGTTGTGTTAGCATCTGATGACGCTTAAAGCTCTCATTAAATGAGACAAAGGGTGGGGGTTGGCTGGGATGGACTTGGTCCGTCATTTGCCAGGGTGGGGGTAGTGGAGGGGGTGGCAAGTGTTTCAAGCTCTGTTGATAACTAGGAAGTCCCATTTGATGACAATTATTTCGATTACAGGTGCTGTTGTCGGTCCTCAAAGAATTATTGTAGTCAGAGCTTCTACTAATGGTGTAGGTAGCAGGGATAAGCATGGGGTGGTCTAATGAGCCCCCAAGTACAGGGGTGGGTAGAGCTAATTTAAATTTACTCCAAAAATTCTTGTCATTAAATTCAAAGACATTGGATTTGGATATGGAACCGTTGAGATTCAGGAATTGTCCTAAGGTCTCTCTCCCGCAGGGGGGTACCGCCACGACGAGTAACTTCTTGAGGACTTCCGGTCGGCCCAGGATATAGTCCATGCTAGCTCGAAACTCTGGATTGGCTGTGTACTCACTTTGGAAAAATGCGGAGCTCACTAGTAACACCACCCTTTTGGAAGCATCACAAGCACCTTGGATCATATCATAGTTCCATGGGTTCTCAGGATTTAAACATAAGTCCCGGTAATGTAAACAAAGGCGAAAGTAATTTGGACCCGTTTCAAGCTCTGGAGTTAATTTTTCTAGGAGTAAATCCTCATCTTTTCGACTATACAAAAAATACGCATCGAATAGTTTCTCTTCTACCTCACCCCCCTTCCCACCCTTGCCCCCCAGTCGCTCACGGATCTCCTTCCGAAATAGCACAATTAAAACGAGGAGCAGTAGGATAAAGCATGTAGAGATGAGTAGGAGGGTCCATAAAATACTATTATTTACAGGGGTCTCTTCCGCCGGGGTCCCTCTCATAAGTTCCTGATTTTCTGTAGGCTTCGACTGCACCTCAGTCTGGACCATATTATCCTCATGACTAATCGTCATTAAAGGCTCCTCACACACCGAGCTCAAGCTCTGGATCAAATCATCTCTTCTACAACTCATCCCAGACCAATCTTCCACAGAATTTGGATGAGTATAAATCCAACCTCGGAACTCACTTATAAAGTCACAATCACAACTCCAAGGGTTCTCCATTAAAGATACTTTTCCCAGGACTTGGTTACTTTGTAACTCCCACACGTTAAATTTAACTAAGAAATTCCCATCTAATCTCAAAATCTGAAGATACTTCAAAGATGCGAAAGTCTCAGGTCCAATTGTGCGGATTAAATTATTTTGTAAATATAATTCTCTTAGATTCTCCACATCCTTAAATTCAAAGCCCTGGAGTTCCATGAGAAGATTCCCTTGTAAATGGAGGATCTGAAGGGACTTGAGTCCATTGAAGGTCTTATTCCTCAGGGTCTCTATCCGACTTTGGTTCAGATACAGAGTTTTCAGGTTTTTCTTGCCAATGAAGATGTGGGATGATAAATGTGAGAGAATATTCCCGTCCAAGTGGATCTCCGTAGCGTCCATGGGGATTCGCTGGGGAACAGTTTCCAATTGGCTGGAGGTACATTGGACGACATTACGACCCCAAGTTGTGTCATGGAAGCAGGAACAATTCTGTGGGCAGGTCATTTCACAGTCACAGGCATCGAAGTCACAGCAATGACAGAGAGCAAAACAATGGGATTTGTATTGACAGAGAAACTGGTCCGGGAGAGAGCTTCGGATAAGCACCGGCTCCGTCTGGTTTCCAAGGATTGGCTTACAAGTCAATGTGTCCAGGTCCACAATCCGGGGATGTTGTCTTAAAGGAATTAAACTATTGATCCGTGTGAGCCATTCCAAATTACAATCGCAGTTTAAAGGGTTGTTACCCAAGAAGAATTCGGGTAGGGGTCGGTCCAATGGAATGGGTGGAAATCTTAAGGATGTCAAGGAGAAGGATTGTAATTTATTTTGTGTTAATTCAACCCTTCGAAGTCTTCCGGATCGGATGAAAGTATCGGGTGCTACGGCCGTGAGAAGATTTTGATTGAGACGCAGAGTTTCTAATGAAGGGGGGATCATCTGGGCCTCCAGCTCCGTTAATTGGTTCACACTTAAGTCAAGGACTCGCAATTGGGACTTAGAATTTGGATAGGGAGATATGCTTTTGATTGAATTGTGACTTAAATCCAGCCACTCGACGGTTGAAGGGATTGAACGGTAATTAATCCTCTCGAGCTTATTCTCACTCACATTTAACCAGAGCAAGGAGGGAAGGAAGAGATTTTGAGGAAGTTCCTCCAGAAGATTTGTGTCCAACCGAAGTGCCCGAAGTTCCGGGCAAGTTTCAAATGAAGAGGGAGAAACAGTGCGGAGACGATTTTGAGCTAAATTCAGAACCCTGAGTTTTGTGAGGGGGGTACAAAAACCCGTGGGAATTTCTGAGAGCCGATTATCAACCAAACGGAGTCCAAAGAGTTGAGATAGACCGGAGAAGGATGCGTTGGTTAATGAGCTGATACGATTCTCTCCCAAGTCCAATGTTTGCAAGGAATGGAGAGCCTGGAGAGCTTTTGGCACTTCCTGTAGCAAGTTATCAGCCAATCCGAAATCCTACGGAAGCAAAGGAAATATTTACGTTAGAGCTTATACACAATGTAATTCATCTATAATTTCTCTTAAAAGCTCTCCTTCCCATAACTTTAATCTTATTGTTTCAATGTATTTTTTTAAATTATTAATAAAAAATCTACTCAAAATTCTTTTATGTTCGTAGACATTCCGACTTTTATAACTAAAATCTTTTTCTAGGGCTGGATTTTCGAAAGAAGCTTTGAAAGTGAGGCGTGATTGAATAGTGGAAACTTTAGCAAGTGTAGCAAACGTCTCGTCCCAAATATCCCATTTGTGGGTTAATGGGGCCGAAAAAGCTCAAGTTTCTTTCAAGGAATGTAGCTTTTTCAATTGAAGGGTCTCTGTGTGGGAAAGGAACTTTGTGGAAAGAAATGGTCTTTTTCTCCTTCTCACGTATCCTCACATAGAAACAAGGATTTTACTTCTACATTTTTACATCAAATTCTTCTTCAAAACTTACGGAGGCAAAAAAGGGTCAAATATTTTAGATCAAGCAATTGCAATAAGTGACTATTTAAATAAATGGAAAAATAAAAGAAATGTCGATAAAAATCATTGTCAGAATTTACAGAAAAAGGAAAGTGGTAAAAAATGACCAACATTTTCAGAGAAGATAAAATTTGGGGGAAGGGGGGGGGGGGTAATCCTAACAAAGTTTCCCAACTAATGACGGCAAAAACTGAGACAATATTTCATGAAAAAGTTGCTGTCAAATCGAATGACAAAGGTGGTAGCAAAATTTAATCAGGAAAAGTGGAGGCAAAATTTTGTGAGTAAAGCGGTGGCAAAATTTCATTATTGAATTAACCAAGAATTTTTTAAAGAAAAAACCCGGTAAAATGTTACTAACTGTTACAAAACTTTGCTATCAACTATCCAAAACACAACTTATGGAGAACCAATCAAGACAAACAGAGAAAAATACACAGAAAAAAAATCCAATAAAATAAATATTTACCTGAAGATTAGTACAATTCTCCAAAATCCTGTCCTCAATCATTCGGATTTTATTATGATCCAGATAAAGCTGTCGAAGAACACCCAACCCTCCCAAAACCTTCTCATCCAATCTCACAAGTCTATTATGACTCAAGTCCAAAACCCTCAAATTAGCATTCATTTTAAAAGCTAACGGATGAACACTATCAATTCGATTATGATCCAAATTCAAAGTTTGTAAGTTAATTAAGTCACTGAAGATCATCTCATCAATAGAGCTCAGCTGATTATAACTCAACCTCAAAGCAATCAATCTCACAAGTCCATTAAACATTTTCTCACGAATCCATTGACTCGTCAATGTATTCCGACTCACATCCAACAACAATAAATTATTCAGTCCGGAAAAAACTGCTGGGGCCAAGGCCGAAATGGAATTATTCGCCAGATACACTTCTCTCAAAGCTAAACCATTAAATTTGAAAATACTTGGCGGAAGCGCAACAAGTCGGTTACTGCTCAAGTTTACACTCCTCAACGATCCCAATTCCGCAAAAGCATCATCTTGCAACTCTTCAATGAAATTATTCTCCAATTTTAATTCCACAAGTTTCCTCCATTTGACAATCTTCCCTACTCTCCTCAGCTGATTGTAACTTGCATCCACGGAAGTCACCCCATTCAGACTACAAAAGTTCGCCTCAGGTGAGCCAGGATTTAATTCTTCCAACTCACTCAGCCGATTCCAACTCACATTTAATTTCTGAAGGGATCTCAACGGACAGAAAATCGTTTCAGGTAAGCTCCAAATATTATTTTGACTCAAATCCAACGATGTCAACTGATTGAGTCCTTGGAACGCTTCATTGTCCACGAGCAAAGAGACGGACGTACTCCAATCGGAATTCTTGCTATTAATTCTTAATCTTCGGAGATAGCTCAAAGATGCCCAAACATTTGATGGCAAGTTCCGGATTTTACACGACTCAATGGCCACCTCCTCCAGGAAATTCATTTGGAAGAGAGTTTGATTCGGAGCAAGGAAACTGTCAAAGAATAACTTGTCGCTACATTTGATCCGAAGTGATCGAGTGCTTGACAGTTCCGTTCGGCTTGAACTTGTTAGATCCGGAAGATTGTCATGGTTCAATGTACGGATAAAACATTCAACGGAGCCGGTCTCATTGGTTTTTTTGTAGCATCCCGGACCCGGTGGTTTGATATTGGAATTTACCAGGGATGCGAGAAGAGGCGAAGCCTGACATGAAGTCCCGACCAAAAATAACAACACAAGAATTTTCTTCATTTTGATTTTTCAACAGATTCTTCTTTCTTCCCGATGTCTATCGAATGTCAAAACTTGGATGTTATAAATGTTTTAGAGAATTTTTCCCATTTTAGTTTCTTCTTGGGTTTGAAGATTGAAGACGACGAAGGAACCTGAACTATACGTTAAGCGGGGAAATGTGAATCAAAGGATCTATACTTCGCACATTGTAAGTTAATTACGAGTTTGGCACTTAAAAATGCACTCAAAATCTTAACCAAATATCTTCACAATTTTGTTCAACGTTTTGTTTTAATTTTTATGTGTAATATTTATTAGTTTGAATATTTTGTCGTTACAGCTTTGTTTTAAAAGTGTTTGTGATTCTTTCCAACTAGGGAGGAACTGCCGCTAAGCTGTTGCTTGTTCCAAGGCTTGGAGTAAACTGACATGAAAGGCTCTCATGCTGACAGATGTGTATGGGCTGAGGAGTGTGAGAGAGAGAGGAGTGCAGAGTACGTATGAGAGTAGTATTAATGCTTTAGAATGTGTAGGATGGGGTCGTACCCCATGCTTAGAACTTCAGGACGTATTAATGGTGGGATATGTGAAACTATAGTGTGTACATAATAAAATAGTGTAGATGAAAAAAACAAGCCTCCAGCGGACTACCTACCTTAAGGTTCCACTTTTATTATAGGATGGTTATAAACTGTAGTAGTGTATTTTCGTATGGTAAAGTGTGTATGTAAATAAATGTATGCACATGGATATTATTGAATTACATATATTTTTGTAGTACATAATAATATACTTTGGAGTGCATATGTACTGAATGGTTGTTTGAGTGTTGGGCTATACGTTAAATTTTGGATACATTTCTTCTTTGAGTATTCTCAAGTGTTGGAGTGTATTTGGTCCTTTTTTTTGAAGAAATACATTGGGATTTGAGGTTTAACTGAACATTTGGTTCCGTATCTTTGTCATTCAAAGGTTTGGGTATGTATATGTATGAATGCATATAGAATATAAATTTTAGTTGTGCGTAGGTTCACAATTTATTATGCATCTTCAGGTTTTAGGTCTGCTCTAATTCCTTTAATGTACAGGAGATTTACTTATTATGCATGTTTGCCACCGCCGTTTCCCTTTTGTATGTAATACAGTACATGTATGTACAGTGAGCGCAAATAGTACTCATATGCATAATGTATTTACCGAGTGTATTTCTTTATATGTACACAGTGTATACAAATATTATTGGAATTTTCTGTATGCCGAGTGTGTACGCGTAATATTCCCTATAGGCTCTGCATGTACAAATGTAGTATTCCCATAAGTTTATATGTATATTAGGAAAAGCGCACGTAATATTCCCATGTGTATGAGTATACATGTATTCCAAAGGAAGATCCATGCTTGTAGATAAGGCGACGCATATAAAAGTGAAGGTTCCTCTAGTTTTACTTAAAGGTCGTGCATTGCATGACCAACGTTACTGCTGTGGCCTAACTAAATCTGAACATAGATTTTATGTATATACCATGAGATTTCTACATAAACTTATGGGATTGCAAATAAGGAGGAAGGGGTCCCTTCGAAAAAAGATACATTTCTCAAGTGTCTTTTGTACAGAAAGAACTTAAATATATAGGAAGCATACACAGATTGTATTGTAAACCAGAAGAGGTGGGCAGCCTTTTCCAGGAAAATAGAAATTGGGTAAATGTGGGATGGATATTGGCTCTGGACGTGTATAGTATCTCCCGTATACATGTAGTCGTACGGAGGAGACAAAGCACCAGGCTCCTATTGACACAAACCATTAGATTGGGATTTAATGCTCTGAGTACCAATGGACTTGACGCGGGTACACAAAAACCTAATAATGCACCGAACCGTTGGGTTATACAATTGTAATAGACCCCAAGGTTTTGACTCTAGCATGATTCATTATATATACAGAGAAAAATTTTTGACAAAGTTTTCCTTCCATTTAACACTAGTACTCCTGAAAATGTACAAATGTAATGTTGTTCTATGTACACAGATATAGAGAGATAGGGATCCTTTGAAAAAGGGACACTTGTAGTTTGATTAGGATTTATACATGTTTTGATGGGTTTGGGTTCCAAGAGGTTATTGATGATTCAGATTTTGGGTGCTGTTTGTATTCATAGCATTTCCTTATATATATATTTTTACAATGGTTTTGTCTGCCTTCTCATGTCTCTCTCTCTCTCACTGGGGAACATGAAATGAGATGAGCAAATATTATCATTGTGATATTTTTATTTATAAAAGTGTCGGCTGAAATAAAATTCAATGTCGCAGTAGTAGCGCAGAGCAGTAGCTTGTTATTTTTACTTTCCCTTTTCATAGTTCTCCCGCAGTAACTTCAAAGGACTCGGATATTTCCCGACATTTGAAGAATGTTGAAAATATTCTATATTTTTATCACTCTATTAATCTCATATCGGAATCCACACAAGTTCCTTGGACTCTCTCTCTCTCTCTCTCTCTCTCTGTACGAGGAAATGATAAATGCCGAAGTTCCCTGTCAAGATGCCCAAAAGCATATATAAAGCAAATCCTGAAGAAATTTCTATATGCTGCTACTGCTGCTGTACATTAGGTATGGCTGCTACGCTATAGTAGAAGTGCCATCATCCGAAGATTCCCTAGAAATGTAAATGAAATTCCAAAGAAATAGAACTCATGCATAATAAATCCATACCCACTCCACTGACCTGCTCCTCCTCACCGTCCATGCTCTACGATTTTATATAAATATAAGGAATCCGTCCAGTGAAGTCTATATTTATATCTTCTTTATACAAGAATTTCCATCTCGCCAAATATTTAACATTTCTAGCATGTTTGCAGATAAAACTCGTGTATACATTCCATATAGGCCCTTTACCTCATCCACATTACATGTATACCCCTCCAATCTCCAAGGCTTCGTCTCTTGAGATGAGACTGCGGGAATGTCAGTCCGAATGAAGATGTTAGGAAATGAAGTTGTTCTTTATCAAATACAACCTCATATATAAATTATATACAGGGTAGAGAACATCTCATATAGCTACAATTAGGTACAACTTGGAAATTCATATATGAAAGGAAAAGTCCAGGGAGAATATCTCACACACACACACACACACACATACTCACACAGAAGAGAACCACACGTACAAAAACACATACGGTTACATCCACGAAATTGACTTTGATGAAGAAAAGTGGTAGGCGTTTGAATTCATACGAATGTAGCTCGTCTACTGTCACTATATGTCTTCTTAAAGCTAAGGCGGAGTCCCTGGACAAATGAGGATTGTCACACAACTTCATATCTTCAATGTGATATCATCATTCATCTACCACCACTAAGGCTTGTCTTATGTATAAAATTTATAGAATAGTCTCTATACCCCATATTCACATATGCTTCAACATGACAGCTACATACGTATAAATCACCATGCATATACTACGGTTGGGTACGGTAGTAGTATATTTGAAAATGCCGGGACGCATTTTAATGGAGCTCCTTTAAAACACACGAGTTTATAAAACCATTTGCTTATTGTTATGACTGCCATAATTATTATACATGTACATATATAATGTACACATTAGGGACATAATGTGAGCATATGGGAGTAGTCCTAACGGTTCCATAGAAATTCATACCATAAACACTAATGTATCCGTACAGGTGCGCTTCCCTAAAGAACGTTACTTTACGTGCATTGCTTTTGCGGCTGTGTTTACATATAGGGGCCAGGTTCATATGTCGTACATATATATACATACCTATATATTTATATGTTATTTTTATATAACATTAAGTATCAATGCCTTGGATCCATACCTACGTCCTTTTTACATATGAAACTATTTACATTAAATGACACGCTTGGTATTCTCCTCTCGTTATGTAACGCTCCTGCTTCTTCTTCATATTAACGATTTTCCTATATCTTTTAACATTATACACAATATACTTTAACAAAACTGGTATCCAGCAGCTAGTTTATTGTAATCTTGAAACTGGTCAAAATAGAAAACACCCCATCGTGTTGAAGTCAAGACATGAAACTCTCCCTCTCTCTCATATGTGAACTTCATTCAAAGTCATCATCAGCCTTCACAATCTAACACATGCATCCACCTCCCTGCACCCTTAAGTCTACCTTTGGTTACCAGACCTGAATTTTTAAACACACACTCAGACCGGTATCGTACGCTACAAAAATGCCTATATATTCTGAAAAATTCAAAATCGGTTAAATTTACCTCGCTTGGATGCAAAAGCGGCCAACTGTAATGCACTTGTAAACTTCAATAAATAAAAGTACATTTAAATGCTCTGGACAGTACTGTGCATTGACACTGACTGCGTTTATAGTGCGTTTGGCTGTACTAGTAAAAAGTGAATTGAAATCCTGTGTGACTTGCAGGAAGTTAATAATTGAATAAAAATCCAAGGATCCTTTAACAACAAATATTTCTTTGGTGGAGATATGGAGATGGAGAGATAGGATTTAAGTGTAATCATAACGTTGAGAATTTACACACTTAAATGATGCTTCGGAACACATTCAACAAGACTTTGGTATGTTGTTTGAATGAGGACTGGAAATAACAAATTGCTGTTGATAAAATATACGTTTGCATATGCATAAGCGTCTGTATTTAAATACATGGAGGGAAGAGAGGAAGAAATTTGTTATGTGAGCGCGCGGTGGCTTCTGCAATTTTATCAAGATTCTTCATCTCTGTCTTTATTATGCTAATAAATAAAGAGAGGAGACACTTGAGGGTGCGTCCCTTACAAAATTCCACTTTGTCTTTCCAAACTTAGAAGAAGAAGAAGCCTGGCCCTGTGGGACCGCTCTCAGTGAGGAGACCTGGACAGTCACTAAATAATGTCAAATGACTGGACATGACGTGTAGCATGGTAAAGGGACAAATCTTTTACAACTAACTTCTTATTACCCAAACACAGTGGTAAGGAAATATGTTACGTAACATACACACACAGGCTCTGTTGCTCTGGTAAAAAAAATAAGGATAACATCTAGACAATAAAAACTAATTTCTTAAACCATAAACAATAAAAATGTTGGTTGGGGATTTTTTGTTTGTATTTGAAAAAATTATTATTATTATTTCCAGCTGTACATGTACGCATATGCAGAGCTCAAATTTCATAAATCCCTCTCTAGTTTTACCTCAAAAGATTAAATTTCTTGGGAGGGATGTCTATCTATAAAGGAGGAGGAGGAGATTTTGGGGAGAAGGTGAGGTCGTCATAAACAGTTTGTTGTTTAAGTATTCTTGGGGTCTGGCTGGGCTTTTAATACGTAAGCCATAAAATCTTTTCTTCTCAGGAGATATCCTAATCATGGGCTCTTTGGGGGTAATCGGGCGCAATTAATTAAAATCATACCTGCTGTGAGTTTTGGAGACAGTTGGCTTTTTTTGAGAGTATAAGAGAGAGAAAGAGAGAGAGAGAGAGAGAGAGAGAGAGAGAAAAGGTAACTTCATCTTTGAAGCTTTTTCAGTATAATTTAAAGTAGTAGTTTCATTTGCATAAGGAGCAGACATTTGGGTTTAGTGGGATGGGGAAGCGTGTATTTACCAACGCCATTCAATTTAGCTGGATTTTTAATGGGAGGGAATTGAGATGTTGTTTATTTGGTTAGGATTTTGATTACGTGGGTTATTAAGTGGGATTTTATTTTAATTTGACAAACATTTGTCTTAAAATGTTGGCAAATTTCAAGATAAATACTTCCAAAAAACTATCCGAGTTTTACTAAAACATTTCAATACTTTTCAAAATTTTTGTGCTATTAGCAAAATGGCTAAAATCTATATCCTTTGAATAAAATCCCGTTTAAATCAATCAAAATTTAACCGTATCTCGTCCTCACGCCGCAGCAGCAGTAGTCACAAAGAATATCAAAATTTCAATCAAATTATTCTCAACCGTCCATCTAAATATAAAATATTCATTAAAAAATATACGCAAGAAATCCAAATCCTCTTAACAGAAATAATGCTACAGTATACACTACAATAGAATGCTAAATCCCCAGAAAAACATTTACTTTGAAATAAAATCCCCATCCTCTAGAACAGTCGCAGTATCTACCATATGGAATTTAATGTGGGAAAAAAATCCGCCGGCAAAACAAAACGAGGATTTTTGCCCCCACGAAATGTTCTACATTTTCGAACATAATGTTCAGATTTTTATCGTTATCGTCGTCATCACCAGTAAAGGATCCCTCCACAATACTCATACACCGAAA
>JAQFXU010004537.1:0-13313 GCA_034693705.1 Spatulosminthurus flaviceps | reverse complement strand
ATTTTAATAAAATCTCTCCTGGATTGAATGTCTGGGTTTGAGTCCCGCCCTTTTTCAATAATAAATCGGCTATGTTGTTTCTCTTCTTCAGGGGCGGTAAAAGTTACAATCGACACTGTGTAGACACATTAAAATTCATCATATTCTGAAGGAATAGTAGTTAGTTTAGTTTTTGAGGGTGAATCTTTAGCAATAATATGCCCCCTTAATAACTGGATATACAAGAACTGCATGGGATCAGGCGCAAGTGAAAATGTTTTCCTGTTCCTTTTTAATAATACATTTGTTAGATGTAAAAAAAGAGCTTACGATAGTAGACAATAGATGCTGAAATGAAGAGGATGATGCCCAATTTACTAGGTTTAATGAGTCTACACCCACGGCTTATGTGCATATTGAATATAAAATGCAATGATGGCAGCATAAGATCCGCTTCTTCAATCCAGTAACAATTATTACAACAAATATAACAAAGCAATGAGTGAATTCTTGAAAACTTGAGTTAATGGGCCTAATATTTTCTAGATATTTCAAATTAACCACAATAATGCGTGCTATGAAACACTCCGAAACATTTTTTTGTATGATGGTTGTATATTTAATTCCAATAATCCCAATACTCCACAATCCTCCTTCCTGAATCCTCGATTTCTAAAAAGACGTAAATACGTAATACTAATACAATATACAATACAATAATCAATAATTTATTGATCGAATGATCGAACTTGGATCAATAAACCACTTGTAGTACCAGTAATCAGTCATCCTACAACAATTCTCAATTCTACCTAAATCCTCCTTCCCTCACTCACCAGTTGTTGTTCCTCTAGACTTTTAGGTTATTTTCAATAAATAATATCTCGTTAAGAGTGTAAAAATAAATGAAAGAATCTCCAACTTTTTCACACAGTTAGTTCGAGTTACTTTAGTGCCTATGGCAGCTAATTGCATCGCAGTTACATTACAGGCATTCCTAGATCTGAGAGAAACTCTGATAGCAATTTCATATGAATTACTGAAAATTAAATATTCTGAACATTATTCAAAAATTCGGTAATTTTTTTAGAGAGAGAACGTAAATAATTTATTCACTACTGGCATCACAATGATGCTTGCCATAAGACACAGTATATAATTTAAAAGTTGTACTAAAATATTTTAACGATTTATGTTGATACTTTAACTTTAGGGTTTGTATAAATGATTATGAATTATCTTGCAAGATCCCCTAATTGCTGCAATCACCACCTCCTCTACCAATGTTTTTGGGAGTCTAAAATCCTTTCTGAAAGCTTCAAAAAATGGTGTAATTGTACCTCTTGCCCCTACTAATAAGCCAATTACTTGAATATCTCGGATGTTATAGTTTTGTTGAAAATAAGTTATACACGGTTCATATATAGATTGTTTTTCTCTATTAACATCAGCAGCTTGTTGTTTTGATGTTTCAATCCTCACAGTGGGATCAATTATATAACCCTTTTGCTGACTTTCTTTATAACACCAAATATCCACTCTACGATTAGATCCTCCTCTGGCTACACAATGGATTTCCTCATGTACTTTCCATCCTTCTTCCTTTAGATATTTAGCAATGACACTTCTTATTTCATGGTGGCGTGAATTCCTTAGTAGGTCACCAGCCTGACAGGAGCCTAAGACATGTGAAAGGGTTTCCCTGCTCTCAGTACATCGTCGGCACTGAGGATTATCTTGACTTCTACCAGGAACTGACCTGACCGGGACTACGTTGCATGACATTTTGAGGGATGTTACCCATTCGGAACTTGTTAATCCCTCCTTATCCATAATTATTTGGTTACTTGCTCGACTTTCTTCGAATACCTCAACCCCCATTCCCTTATGAGGTAGTTTACACCAAGCTTCATATTCTTTACTACGTAACTGCTCTCGCATTAATTTGCATGGTTTTGTTTTCTTACGTTTCTTTATTTCAGCTTGTAGTTCAGCCTGATCTATTTCAAGTACATCAATACACTCTTGCATTTCTGCTTGTAGATCTTTGCAGTAAGGGATGAACTATTTAGCAAGGCCAAGCAGATATTATAATGCTGTATAAAGGTTTCCCATGAGGGTTTTTTAATTTGAAGACCTCTAACTTTTTTTAGGCGTACAACATCGAATTAGGAGTGTCATGAGGTAAACCAATGATGGATTTTACCGTTGATCTTATCATTTTGTCGAGATCTTCCAAAAATGATTTTGGGATTTTCGTAAGAGGGGCATTTTGTAGAGAATAAACCAAACAGGGCCATAAGTATTGATTAATAATTGAAAGCTTTTGGTGAAGAAACAACATCGGTGTACTTATAAGATTTTGCAAGTCTTTGCTAAATTTAGCTATTATTAGCTCTGGCCGAAACACGATTTCGTCTTCAAAGGTCACACCAAGATACTTGATCACACCTCAAGTCCCAAGTTCAACTTAACTTACTTTCCATCGTACGATTTGAATATAATAACTGCTCCAGCAAAGAATTGTTAAACCATGAAGTTAAGTTGCACCTTGGGACTTCAGTTGTGATATGAAATGTTTCCGAATAACCAAAAATCATTTTTCACCTAAACAATTCAAAACATTGACATTTCTACTACCCGGACTAGAACCCATGCCCGGTCTATCGCTTCCGCAGCCAAAAAGTGCTTAGTGCACTAGCCACTGCGCCACAAATACTTTATTGAATGTGAGCGAGTTTTTGGGCCTATGTACTATGCATACAATGTTCAGAGCCCTATATCTCATAAACGAAGGCACACACAGAAATATAATGGGTACCATTGAAAAGCTCTATCATTGAGCTTTCCAATGATACATCATTCATAATTTTTCAGGCGTTAAACATGCATGATGGTCCATTGTCAGCTGTCAACGGAAAAGAGCGTCCATCGGTAGCGGGCAAAAGGCTGGAAGTACAATACTCAGAGTCCGCACTCATAGCTTCTGCATTGAGGAAGGTGTAGGGGGGATCAGGTGGGATGTCACATGCACACGGGTGCTGTTGAGGGTACACGTATTACTACGTAAGGATGTTTACACAGAATTAGCTTGTTGTTGAGATTCCTACTGTGATATACTGTGTTTCTGCGGGTGTGGTCTATCAAGCAACTATTACGGAAATAAATTACGTGCGTTGTGAAAGAATGGACTGATTTTACTGTAGACTCAATAGTGCAGAGAATACGAGTTGAGTAAACCAGGTAATTTTTCTACTACATTATATTTAGTTCCGTAGATTTTATGAAACAGACAGCTTGAATTTTTAAATGCTATCAGTTGCTGCAAAGGAGGACGGGTTATATATATATAAATTGGTATACAAAATCAAAAATACTGTCCTTCCAGATTTTGAAGTTTAAAGAGGACAATCAAACGTCATCATTCTTATCATCAACGCTGACTTTTAGATACAATTCGACAAGAAACTCGGGAAGAAAAGATCCTTAATGAATTTTGTTACGTTTAACGTGTGAGTCATCAAGTCCTCGAGGAATATAAGAGCAATCAAACAGGAGACTCCACTAATTGGTATTTATTCTCCATTATACGTATCCTATGTTTAATTATTTCCTCCCCTTAACTTATAAAAATTATATTTCATTCTAACCACTTTGTATGGAATAAAATTTACCCTATATTTTTCACCTGATGATTAAATTATTCAACTTGTTCTTTATCCTTGCAGAATGTTTCTAAAGTAGAAGGGATTTGTGCAACACCTGCGAGAGGACTGTGAGAGTGATTTCCTTAAAATGAGCCTGATGAATTATTAAGGTCGCTGGAAAGTTCATCTGCCTTGGTTCCATAAAATTCTAGCGTACATCTACCACTGTACAAGAGAACTTCCTTCCATAACAAAACGGGTCAGAATAGATTCCTAAAAGACTCCTTAGACAAACTAGTTTGGACATTTCTTTGACTGAAGGCAATCGAACCAGCAGTTTCACGTCCAACAAAGTGCGTAAGTTTTGTGTAAAATAAATAATTAATTATGTATACACCGACGTTTCAAATGACATCTGCGTGAGTACAAAAGTTTATCAGTTTTTGACGCCTTAATTATTTCTTTTAACGATTCTTAAAAACTTTTTAGACCTAATTAATTTGGACTTGGTTCGACCTGTGATTAGGCTATTTAGTTCGACTTTGTTTACGTGATATATCCGGGTCAGTACAAAAAGACAGGTCAAGACTTTTATTCTCAATGTCTATGACAGTTTGGAAAAATAATATTGACTTCGGTGGTTTTACTGAAGTTGTCTTTGAAGCCAGCTAAGGTAACTTTGATGCTCAGTTTACAAGTGACCTTTAAGTTTGAAATTGCTTTGAATATAAGTATGTAAGTGTTTCTTTCGATAATTTAGCTTTAGTCCCTTTTAACAATCTAATATTGCAACTATTATAGAAGTTGTTTTCAAAAGGGCTAAGTTGCTGACAACTGAAGCGGATGGCTTGTATTTAAATTAAAAAAGTATATATAATTATAAAAGCCTGTGAGATCATATACATACCTTGATTAAAACTGTTAAACTGAATACATCAATTATACGAAAGAAACAACGCGATATTTGAGTATGGTCATTTGATTCTAACACACGTGTCAGGATATGTCTGAGTCAAGTCCCGTGAATCCTCACTTCATCTATTAGAATTTTAGCTAAATCAATGGCTGTGTAGTTTTTAAAATTTATGGGAGTAAATAAATACATACGCATATTATGCCTTTTGTTAACAATGTTGCTTTGAGATGTTTGAAAAACTCGTGTTGGCAAATATATTTCACATAAAAGAATTCACAACTTTTATACAATGCTCCTGGTCTGCATGCATTATATATTAGATCTGAAGATGTTCCATATTTGCCAATTCAAATGTGGCAAGTCTTTCAATATTACTTTGAACCATTTCAGTTGCTTGTGACAGCGCAAAGCACCTTTGTCATTGATCGTTTTGAAACAGTTTCAGTAAAAGTAATAATAAAATCCTTTAAACGTTGTCATTCATTCAGTGTCATGAATAAGGTTTTTTTCCTCCCCTTAACTTATAAAAATTATATTTCATTCTAACCACTTTGTATGGAATAAAATTTACCCTATATTTTTCACCTGATGATTAAATTATTCAACTTGTTCTTTATCCTTGCAGAATGTTTCTAAAGTAGAAGGGATTTGTGCAACACCTGCGAGAGGACTGTGAGAGTGATTTCCTTAAAATGAGCCTGATGAATTATTAAGGTCGCTGGAAAGTTCATCTGCCTTGGTTCCATAAAATTCTAGCGTACATCTACCACTGTACAAGAGAACTTCCTTCCATAACAAAACGGGTCAGAATAGATTCCTAAAAGACTCCTTAGACAAACTAGTTTGGACATTTCTTTGACTGAAGGCAATCGAACCAGCAGTTTCACGTCCAACAAAGTGCGTAAGTTTTGTGTAAAATAAATAATTAATTATGTATACACCGACGTTTCAAATGACATCTGCGTGAGTACAAAAGTTTATCAGTTTTTGACGCCTTAATTATTTCTTTTAACGATTCTTAAAAACTTTTTAGACCTAATTAATTTGGACTTGGTTCGACCTGTGATTAGGCTATTTAGTTCGACTTTGTTTACGTGATATATCCGGGTCAATACAAAAAGACTTGTCTCCCCCCGTTATCACGGTAAAGGGCAATATAATTCACTGCGAATTTAGATTTTCTTTTTCCAATTGAGTAATTTCTTTCTTACAAATCAACTTCCTAGTATACTATTAATCATGCATTCAGTTATTAATTGCTTAGATTTACAAAAAGATTTTAGATTTTTTGCTTCCAATGGCATTTCATTTCAATTTATAGCTGCTTGAAAGAAAACTGATTTTCGAAATAGTGTGGTTCTATGCCTATGCAACAAAAGTTGCGGATTTCTCCAGGAGGGTAGTAGTTCAAATTTAATTTTAATATCATCAATATTATATCATCAATGTTACAACGATGCATTGATGTATTCACAAATATTAAATATAAATATTTCAGCCTTTCAGAAACTGAGAACAAGTTACAGTTTTCCCATAGATTTTGGTAGGGAATATAGATTTATTTAAAAATGTTTTAAAATTACTAAAGCGAGTGGGATAATAGTATGATGCAAGGAGAAGGTTTATTTTTGTTTGTAAAATATTTAAGTGGTAGTATTATCAGTGTCCCCAGATGCCCAAAATTCTATCATATTTGAATTGCTTGTAGATCACCTTTCATCAAGATTGGCCTTGTAATGGGAATTTTTGTCGTCTACCTAAGTTAGCTATCAATAACGTATTTTTCCACGTCAATTCTGGATCAAGCTGTCATTATGATACCCTCACCGTAAGTAATGAACTAAAGCTAGCATTTTCTTCATTTGTGATTCATTATCAGCATGTTTTCACAATAATGGTAGTAAAAATTATTTCGTTTGCTTTTCTCCGAAACATTTTTTTCTCAATTTACATGTATTTACAGGAAATTACTCCTTCCCTTCGTGCTGCTCTCGCTAGTTCTATTTACCAAGCAGGCACCCATACAAGAATGTATGCAGGATGATTCGGTTGCTCCTCCGCCTAAAAAACCTCGAGTCGATCCTGGACCAAAATGTCAAATGAAGATTTCTGAAGTGAAGCTTGGTAATAGGAATAAATTTTTTAAAATAAATTTAGCCTGTAATTAATAATTAATTTTAATGTTGTAATTACGTACATTTATTCGGTTTTGAACAGCACGCAGCAGTGCTGAGGAATGTTTTCCTTTCATCGAACTAAAGACGAATTGCGTGAAACGCCCCGGACCCCCTCCGAAGAATCCGCTGGCGTCGTATAAGTTAATAATCCTTCAAGGGGATCCACTGAGGTTTTCGTTAGTTTTTGATTTTGCCAACTTCGCGTTCGAAGAAAATAAACAATTTGTCGTCATAGGATCACCCAAGCAAAAGAATGTGGATATTTCTCTAGCGACTGCCCACGTACAGACAGCCTTCTCTTTAAACGTGGACCAAAACATGCTACCCGTCAACGGAGAGGGAAATTATGCAATACTTCTTCTTCGTGATGTACCAAGAAATGAAGGCAAAGATTTCAACCTTTGGTTTTCACATGATGGAAATATGCAAGCTAAGCAAGTCACTACAAAGCAAGTTAAACTCATCATAAAACACGTGGTTGATATGATAATATTGGGACCAGGAGACGAATCCAAACGCAACCAATTCTCATATTTTTGGAAAAGCCCCAACAAAGATTCGAACGAAATGTTCTCCAGTGCATGGCATGAACTATTAAGTGGCAACATTGACCTGAGCTTCAACATGTGTACAAATGATTACCAAGGATTCGATGCGAGTGCTTTTATTGCTAGTCAACAATCACCTGGGGAGCCTAATGTATGCGAAAATTATATCACAAGTTCAGTGGAAGATGATAACCACAATTTGTTGCAATCACAATCACAATGCCATCCTATATGTCACAGCATAGAATCAAGTCAGTTAATATCTGTGCACCAACCATTCAATACAGGTTACATAGAAGCTTGTAAAGGATTTTTTCCAGTTCACGACCAAACAATCAGGTCCACATCCATACAGGAATGGCTTCGATTCGAAAACGACCCAATGTGCAAGTTTTATTGCAATGCATGCAAAGTTTATTTCGGTTCCGGATTCAGACCCGACGCAAAGAAAAAATCAAATATAATGAAAACTGGATTCCTTTCATCAAACATTTACTCCAATCGGGACGCAATTACAAAGCATACAGAAAAAAAATTGCATCAAGAAGCTATGCAGTTTTACACTAAGCTCAAGGAAGTAGAGTTTGACAACGAGAAAAAAGACAAATTAATTCAAGAATTTGAAGAAAGGGAATTATCCATTTACAATGCTACAATGAATGTAGCCCTTTTCATCTATGCGGAAATGAAATCAGGGTTATCTTTCAAAACGCACGAAACACTAATGACTGCCCTTCGACTAATGGGGGCCAATGTAGGATGGCTACAGCATACAGACGCCGCTGCACAAGGAATTACAAAAATATTTGGTCATTCCCTTCACACAGATCTATTGACTAAATTGGTAGCAGATCAAAGACCTTTCGCTTTACTTGCAGATTCTTCTACTAGTTCCAATCAGCCCTTGCTAGCAGTGTACATACAGACACTGAATCAAGATGCAAGTCCCACCACACACTTTTATTCCTTAATACATATGTCCAAAGGTGAGAAATCGAGGGATATGGTAAATTCTCTCATAGATCAAATTAAATTAGATTCGACAAACGTCCAAGGCTTTGAAGATTATTTCAAGTCTAAACTTACCTCGATATCTACCGATGGGGCATCCGTTATGACTGGAAGTGTCAAATCTTTCCGCGTTTTTCTGGAAGAATACGTTGGCAGACTGCTACCCCATGTTGTGTGCCTGGCTCACAACCTCGATCGATCTTATAAGGTGGGCATAAAGCAAGATAAGGTAAAAAATAAAGAATTGCTCCAACGAATCAAGGAAAAGAAGGCATCTGCCACTGATCTGGCCATGCAGTATCAATTAACTTACTTCGAAAAATTCGATAAGTTTATCAAAAAACTTTATTCCTACTACCAAGGACGCGGCTACAAGAAGTGGCAACATTTTTTAAGGTCAGCTGATGAGTTGGAAGAAATCCCCAAATCGATGAAGTACCCTTTCGACATCCGATGGTCGGAAACATTGTACGAATCTATTCTAGCCGTCCATAACAACCTCTACACTCTTGTATTTGACGTCGATGAAATAAGCGAAGATGATGATTTTGACGAATCTACCCAAGAAACCGCTATTGAAATCCACCAACGGCTTACGGACAAAACCTTTCTCTTGGCTTTGCATGACCTATTGGATATTCTTTCTACATTCAAGATTGCTTCTAAAATATTTCAAACTTCATCAGCGATTGTAACCGGAAAGGTGGTCACAGTTTACAAAATTCTCGAGTCATTGACAAATTACAAAGAATCCTTGGGAGATTGGCTAAAGGATTTTTTGGGAAATGTTGCATGCGATGGTATCTGTGATGGTGGTAGTTGCTCGTTGGATGAATTTGATTTCTGTGATGAGGCGCTAATGCGGGGAATAAAACTTCAACACCAATACCCCTTTGCACTACCTTATAGTGAACTTCGAAGTATTGTCTACGCAAATTTGCTGTCTTCAATTAGGAATTATTTTAACCTTGAGATGCTGGAGTCTTTCGAAATATTTAATCCACCCCGGCTTGCCTTCGAACAATCTAGACTTGGTCCACCTCAGGAGAGCCTGCCCAGTCAGCAATCAGCTGGAACCCACGGATCGCTTGAAAGTTACTACCACGACGACGAAACATATAAAAGGCACAATGTCTACAATACCTATGAAGGACGTTTGGACTACCTTTGCCGCTTCTATTATTTTAATAACAGCATTCCATGCGAGCAACTAATTTCTGAATGGAAAATAATTATTGGTTGCGTTATTACGAATGAGAACCTTGAGACATTTAAGGATTCCGATGCAACGGTATTTTGGCCAAAGGCTTTGTCAGAATGTTCTTCACATTGGACTCCACTCACCAAGAATCTGGTCGAGTTTATGCTCGTGACGTCGTTTACATCATCGGAGTGCGAACGGGGCAAGTTGTTTAAACAATAGAATTGTTTCAACTATATCGTAGCTGATGAGTAATTTTTGTTTCTCTTTCTGTAGGTTTTTCCATCATGAATGCTATTAAAACGAAGTCACGTTCCAAGCTTGATAAATCTACAGTTGATTCAATTATGAAAGTCAAAATTAACGGACCAGCTGTTGAGGATTTTCCGGCCTACAAGATGACGATCGAGGTGTTAAAAGTATATGCAAGAGTGGATGACACGGAAATTAAAAATTCGAAAATCTGAAAAGCTCTATTGAAATGTTTTGACTACGATTTCAATTAAATGTCTAAAATAACTATTTTTTAAACAAAAGTGGTACCTCCATGGCAAAAATAAATTCATGGATGCTTGTAATGTTGATCTTTGGGAATTATGAACGATTATTATACAGATTGTATTGCTTTTTAATGTTTATGATTCTTGGTTTTAATCTTGTAAAAAATTATTTTTGTTATATGATAACGTTTTAGCGGTACTAGGTTTTTACAATTTTGTTAAGCAGGAGATTGTAAGATTATGGAAACATTATGAGAACTGCTGTCGAGGTAAATGTAAAGGTGTTACTGATTGTGAGTTTGAAATGCACAAATGTATCAATTTAGTAAAAATCCTCGGATTCTTTCCTGGCTTCAATATTATGTTTTTGTTAAATTGCTTACTTTATAGACATTTTCGAAGCTTTAGCTTCGTTGAAACCTGAGAATCTTGTAGTGTTGAATTACGCCATTTACCCGAATTGTTTAGCCCCTGTTTGTCGTTATAATAAGAAAGTAAATGCCGGCATTGAAACTATTGATAAAATGCAATCGATAGGAACTGATTACTTAAAAATTAATAGTACACCGTTATAAATTTTGCAGAAACGAGCGCAGCTGTTCAATCAATAATTTTCAATTCAAATACCTTATACCAAAGCATTTTTAAACCGAAATAACTGAGCCCGAATTATATTTAAGTTAGTTAGAACCAAAATATTCTTCGGTAAAAGTCCAATAAATAAATAAAATTGCCTGCATCTTTCAGTTCCATATGTTTTCTAAACAAAATGATTTCCTACAAATTTATTTCCAGGTAATTTTGTTCAGCCCAATTTTGGAGAATTAACCACGAACAATTTATTTTGGCGCCGAATGCCTAATAAAATATTTAGCCTTCAAATCTACACCATGGTATTCCACCTTTTTTGTTTTGATTTTCAAAACTCGTGATTTCCAAAAACCACGAATGAAGAGACTCAAGGGACACCAGCCTTTATCTACTGATTCAGGAATAACTCCAGCAAATTCATGATATTAATATAATTGTGATATTTCCCTCAAATTATATCAATAAATGTAATCAAGTTTCAATTAAATAATCGTATAAAATACTGAGAAGAAAGTACAATCTAAAGAACTTAAGAGGTAGTAGTATTCCAAGCGAGGTAGTAGTATTTCATTAAAGAAACGGCCGTGTTACAAATGTCATTGCTATTGTAGCATTTACCTTTTTTGGTGCATTCAACCTTTTATAGGAATTAAATGTAGCGTAAAACTTCTTACATTAGAAGCTGCAAAAGCCAATCAATAATACCACTCATTAATTACCGACCGGTGTTTCCACATTATGTTTAAATATTGTATGACTGCTTTTAAGGAATCTAGCCTATAATTATCAACATTTAGCAGTTCCAGTTCCTACCGTTACCTTGTTCATTATCATAGAAGCTATAATAATTATTTCTTACAAAGGTTTGGATTTTCTCCTTCTATTGTACCATGGTCTTCACGAAGACGGACAAAAATTTGATGGAATCCAACCCACTCCAGCTGCGGAGTAGTTGCGATCCCTTTATCCACGCGTTGAGGCGCAACAGCTTTCTCCTCTCCGCTAGCCTTGATTATTGAAAGAGGCTGGCACCATTGAAGTACTTAATCCATTAAGTGCACTTTCACCTTTGTTCTGATTTATTCCTGTTGGTAGCCCATAGACAGAGCGGAACCCTTGAATTCCTTATATTATGGTCTTTACCCTATAAGAACAGGGTAAGTCTACGCTGTTTGGATTTACATAAAGGCTATGTGTATTCTATGTTAAAGAGTTGGCATGGAGTTGAGCTCCACGGCATTTTATTGTGAGTCGGTTTGGGTGTGGTCTAAATACGATAGAGAAAGAATCATTTTTGTTTAAATCAAATGAATTTAACTAACAAAGTTTCGACTTTATAAAGTGTCCACCAAGTGCAACAAAGAATAGGAGTGCAAAAGGTATTTTTATATTGCCATCCATGCTATGTTAAGACGATGGAGACATTTCATATATTTCATCTTCCTGGCTGTAAACAGGGGGGGGGACAAATACATGGGTTGTCCCACCCTGGGTCCAAACAGGGGGGGACAATGTCCCACTCAAGAGATACGTTGTTCAGCCCCTGGGTTTGAGTATTTCATGTTTACAGGGGGAGAGTGTGAAATCGATAGAGCAGACATCTAATCGGCTTTTTGGAACTACTGCAGAATTTCTTTTTTCCCTCAATTTGATGTTGGCCACACTATAGATAGGCTACTTGGGCTACTATCTCGTGTATCGACTTGGTTTCCTTTGGTTTAGCACTTACTAGAACCCCCACTCAGCGGACTGCGGTGACTACAACTCGGCTCATTTAATACTATTGATGATATGAGACATAGTGTATTTTACAAACTACTAAATTGGTTTCACGCTATTTAATTTTGGTTTTCAAGGGTAATAATTGAATTACTACACTTTTTGTATTAAGTGTTCCTCTGCTCCATATCTTATGTCTGTAACCCTATTACAATTACAAGAAATAATATCGGGTACAGGTACCTGTAATATGTACCCGGGTACAACGGATTTGGGTACGGGTAAAGGTGCCGATTTTCAATATACCCGAAGATTTAATTGAGTAAGGGTACCACGTTTTTGTACCCATGCGATGCACTACTGGAGTGTGTGATGCCTTGTTGATCAGCCACTTGAATTTACTGTGTCGATTATTGCGGACTCATTTGAAATTGCAAAGTAATTTCAGGCACTCTGTATGACAACAGATAAGTTGGTTTGAGTAAATTATTGAAATAAATCAAAACTCTTTAAAATAAATTGTTACTTTTTTTCTAACAAAAGTTATTCGTTTTAAAAATTTTTGTCTAATTTTTAATGATATATTTAAACATTTTTATTTTTGGTAATTTCTATCGCATGCGCCCGTTGTTGGTAGCTTCACTCTTAATGTGACTTAGCACGCCGGGCTAAGCGCCGATAATTTTTAGGGCGGTGTCAGTCTTCCTAGTTTTAAAAAAATTAAATTGGTTGAAAAATTTTATTTGTTATTTTTTTGGTGCGATTTTTTTAAATAATAGATATACAAAAAATATACAATACAAATACAATAAATATATATATAGAAATACAAAAATTCCGCGACGGCGGACAGAAAAGAAGGGCCGGAGCTGCCGCCACCCTACGCGAAAGCCTTAAATGATCGCAAACTGATGATTTTTTCTGGAAGTTTTCTATTCAAGAGTGATTATTTATTCATGGCTTGTTCGATCATTACAGAGGGGTCCTTTCAGGGAAATTAGAAGGATACATAGGATTTTTCCCT